>LAPY01002841.1:53693-73168 GCA_000970635.1 Eragrostis tef
GCCCCCGCCGGGCCGCCTGAGGGGTCCGGGGTGTCAGCCGCCGTGTTCAACCTTGCGACCTCTATCATCGGGGCCGGCATTATGGCACTCCCGGCCACCATGAAGGTGCTCGGCGTTGCCGTCGGGCTTATCTCGATCGTGATCATGGGGATTCTGTCCGAGGTCACCATCGAGCTGCTCGTGCGGTTCTCGGTGTACTCCCGCTCGCTGTCGTACGGCGAGGTAGTGCATAGGGCGCTCGGCCGGCCGGCGAGCGTCGTGGCACAGTTGTGCGTCATCATCAACAATGCTGGAGTCCTCGTGGTGTACTTGATCATCATCGGAGATGTGATGTCTGGGTCACTGAAGCACATGGGCGTCATGGACCAGCTGATAGGCCATGGTGAGTGGGACAACCGGAGGCTGCTGATCTTGGTGGTTCTTGTGATCTTCCTCGCGCCATTATGCGCTCTAGAGAAGATTGACTCATTGAGCTTGTCATCAGCCGCATCAGTTGCCCTTGCTGTTGTGTTTGTGGTTGTCTCCTGCATCATAGCCTTGATCAAGATCGCCGAGGGCAAGATCAGCATGCCCAGGATGGGGCCAGATTTCAGCTCACGAGCAGCAATGCTAGACCTGCTCGTTGTGATACCAATCATGACAAACGCCTACATATGTCATTTCAATGTCCAGCCAATCTACAATGAGCTCAATGAGAAGACACCCCAGAACATGTACAAGATTGGGAGGATCAGCACAGTCCTATGTGTTGTGGTATATGCCCTGACAGCAGTTTCAGGGTACCTCTTGTTCGGTGAGGACACAGAGTCTGACGTGCTCACCAACTTTGACAAGAACCTCGGTATCAGATTCAGCACATTGCTCAACTATATTGTCAGGATTGGGTATGTCATCCACCTGGTCCTTGTTTTCCCGGTGGTACACTTCTCGCTGAGGCAGACGGTGGACTCACTCATCTTCGGGGAGCTGGCGACCTCTAGCAGGAAGAAGACGCTCACATTGACAGCAGTGCTTCTATCACTCATTTACCTCGGCTCAACAATGATACCCAATATCTGGATGGCCTTCAAGTTCACCGGGGCGACGACGGGACTGGCATTGGGGTTCATGTTCCCAGCCCTGGTAGCACTGAGGCTGGACAAGGAAGGATGTCGACTGGGGCATGTAGAGAGGATCCTGTCACTTGGATTGTTGGGTTTGGCCATTATTGTCAGCGTCATTGGAGTCGTTGGAAATGTATACACCCTGAAGAGCAAGTCTGAATGATCGCTCAAAAGATGATCAAGTTAGTATCTAGGGTTAGAGGAAGCATTACACCATGTCATGTGGATGGTATACAGGTTGTATAAGGATGGTTATCATACACTAGTCAGCAATGATACTACTTGAGAGAACCTCAGTATCTCGGATACATTTTGTTTACCTATAGAGGTACAACACGGAACAACTCCTGAGGGAATTTTGTACTTTACCAAATTCTTTGATGTATCGATTTGCGTATACAC
This sequence comes from Eragrostis tef, assembly GCA_000970635.1. NCBI lineage: Eukaryota > Viridiplantae > Streptophyta > Magnoliopsida > Poales > Poaceae > Eragrostis > Eragrostis tef. Next base: position 55,199 of record LAPY01002841.1, read on the forward strand.
GACGTCACTGGAGGCAGTATTGTTTTTATTCAGCTGAAATACTGTTAGATAGGACCTGTTTGGACGAATACATGATTCATGCACACTTATACAGAATTTCATAATAAAAGAGATGATTTCTATCACATCATACACATTTCTTAAGAAATTCACATGTATGTGTTCACTTTCTGGAGATTGGTGCTCATTTACTGTGATGCGATTGCAGCGTATTTTTCTAGAAGCCAAGCTCCAAAATTGTTCATCCTTTTTCAGGGTTCTCTATATTCTCATTAAAATGCCGGTTTATAGACACTTCCAATCGTTAGAATGGGAATTAAATTCACCCAAAACCCAAGGCACGCTTAGCATGAATACAAAAGGAAAAATGGCAACAATATAAGCCTTCGCATTTCTTGTAATTCGGTTGATACATCAGTATGGGAAATTAAACAAAAAATAAGTTACTACAAAATGGTACATCATGATCTGGATCGGTTTTGGAGGCTATCGCTGTTACACCAAGCGGACGCTGCACTGTAATGACAAAATGGCAAGATTACAGTAGAATGGTACAAAAGCCTCGAACGCTGCTAAGCTTTGCATGTTCCAGCATTGCGTGGGTACAGGGGCCTTGAGAAACAGGGATCCTTTTTCCCTTTTCCCTTTCAGAAGACTGGATCTATGCCATTGATCACTCCATTCAAAGGGCACACTTGTAGCACCAACCGCAGGTATAGACATCATTAGGAAACAACTATCAGCTGCAGAAGAGCAATCCTACAAAACTATATAAAAATAACCCATGTGACAAAATGTTTCTGGATTATGCTCTCAAAATTTAACCAGCCAGTACATCAAGTAAAACCATTTGACAAATCGAATATCAAGGACTCACCTGTTACTAAAATTGTGAATTGCTGAGGAATGTAACCATGCATCGTGCACTCTGAAACATCTTATCTACCTTCTGCCAAACTAAGCTCTGGACCTCTAGAAGCTTCTTCACTTTACCCTCAAGCACTGAGTAACGCCGCATGGTTTCACCATGTATCTGCGTTAGAGTGAAATATAGATTCCTAAGTACAAAGTTCATGGGTTAAGATGGCATATGCATTGCATACATGCCTTTCAAAATAATTTTAGACCAGCCTGAACAATACATAAATTATATACCTTCAAAAATAATTTTAGAACAGCCTGAACAAACTCAAAATTATTCCTGCAGGAAAGTTCATGAATGAAATAATCCAACAGCAATGAAATAGATTGGAGTTCAGGTTTGTCCTCCATATTTTCTGAATCATCATCATCATCATCATCATCTATTATCTGTAACATTCGTAGTTCCATATCTAAAGATGACGGTGACAAGCCTTTCAGGTAGTCGGTAAAAGTTGAATCTGCAAAATAGATTCAAAGTCAGTGCGTAGCACCAGCGAGGTAAACAAAAGGATAATGCAACTGGTCCAGATATTTGAACTAGTTCTGGTCATATGTAACAATATTATCAAAGAATAGAAACACTAGAGTAGTTTTCTGAAAAATAACATGACAACTAATTTCTTGGTCTCATTTAGTTAAACCTTCTATGTTTTGTCAAGGAAAATTTACTTGAGCAATACTCACAGTTCTTTGTTTCTCCACAGGATTGTAACAGCTGACTGAAATGAGAGGAGAGGTCAGCCATCTTCTTATGGTTTGTGTTCATGGTGGAACTGCTGTCTGTTTCTTTAGTGCTGGCATGGGGCTCAAACAATATCTCTCCAGAAAGAGATGGAACTGAAGGCAAGAAAAATGGTGCCTTCTCAGGTTTCTTAGGTGGCTCAATTGGTTTATTTCGAACCTAAAAACAAACAAAAAATTATGGTGAATGTTAACATCTCGTTTTTCTTTGGGACAAAGCAAACTTATCATTTATTACATGAAGCAGTATTGCAAGCCATATAATTTGTTACTTTGCAATGTTCAAACCTAACAACTAAAGCAAAAAACAAAATTACATACCTTTATAATATCAAGATTTATCAAACTTTGCCATTGACTCTTTGGAAGCAAAGAGAGGGTGATCAGATTGGGTATTTGATTATTTACGACAAAAGGCTTAATATTAGATTGCTTAGAATCTCCTGAATTATGGACTTGCTCTTCCTCGGATATTTCTGTTGATGAGACAGTAGGCAATCGGACATTTCGGACATGCTTACCACTCGCATAACTATCAACATTTGTCGAGGCTGAGAACAGAGTTTGATTAACCCTGTCAAAGTAATAGAAATAAGTATGGGATAGGTGTAAGAGCACTACATAGTTATATTATGATATAATCCCTCCTTCCCCATATTGTTGTCATTACAATCTCAGTTCAATTTTGAACTAGAACTGGTGTCCTACTAATGAAAATAATTTGGGGATGGAGTAGATATTAATAGCTGATTATGAAGTAGAGACATTGTGGAAGCAAGATTTCCTCAGATAAACACATAAACAATCAAAGTAATTTATTTTTTTCAGTATTTAAAATTGTTTGTACAATCTTCATTCACCTGGTTTTGAACACAGAACCGGTCAGATTTCCAAAGGTCACATTTATCATATGTTTTCAAAAATACAGCAAATGTCACTCTTCGGAGATAGTTTCCTTGTAGGAAAGTAAAATTGTAACGCATAGCATTAAGTTAGCCTTCTGAGATGTGCTGAAAAAATGAGCTCAATGTGACTGCATTTTCAAATCAACCTTTTGCATAAGATGTTCTGTCAGACAATCAACTAGCAGCAACTGATGACATGGTTCTGACAGTTAAGCTATACCAGGACAGCTAACTACTGAGCTTTGCCATAGTTTTCTTAGCATAGCATAAACAATGCTTTCAAGATAGGTAATCTGGGTCAGGGATACACACATCTTTTACGAGATTCTATAGCTGGATTGTTTGGTTCGATGAATACCCAGAGTTTTAGTTTTGCATAATATATGTTGACACAGTATGGACAGTGAACTAATAAGACAGATCATGGTTTAGTGGAAACTGCAAGCAGATAAGCCGTCAAATAAACTGAGATCTAAGGTATACAAAAGCACAGGGTAAGTTCAACAGAACTTACCAGAGATACACGCCATTTTGATCGACATGAGTGGTTGCCAATACATCCATATTAGGAGACATAGAAAGAGATGTTATGGATACATCAACACGCATTGCATCTATCTGTTTTGCTAGACTGATGTCCCATATTCTAAGAGTCCCATCCATACTAGAGGAAATAAGCCATTTTCCATCCTCACTGAAACACAAATCAGTGATGCGGTCTGTATGTCCTTCAAATCGACGAACCATTTTCATGGAAACTGTATCAAATAATATAAGTACCATGTCATCTGCTACAGTAGCAAGAAGACCTGTCAAAAAGGGAAAGGCTGTTAATTATCCATAGAATCCTTGGGATAAGTAAATATGTTGAACTGTACCATTTGCCCGGTGATATGAAATCTTGGTGACAGATTTACCAACATCCAATCTGGATTTTAGCTTGCAATTTTTAAAATCCCACACCTGAAATAGAGGTTATATAGCTAAGTAATATAACCGTGGCATAAATTGATGAAAAGAACTGGCTACACAGCTATTCTTGATAGTAGAACTAAAAGTAATAATAAATAACTTTGTAACTTTGACAAGGATATGAAAGAAAAAATAAAAATACATAGTACAAACGAAGTAGATGGCTGCTTAGAAATCTAACATGCTACAGAAACTACCGCGACCATGAACTGAAACAGAAAGGGTCAGACCTTAATGTCACCGTGATATCCAGCACTAATAAGAGATCCATTTGTTGCATCACAAGCTAATCCAACAACTTCCCTGTCATGTGCACATTGCAATGAAGTGTCGAGGTAACTACCACGACTAATCCCTGACTGAAGATTAAACTTTTCAATCCAGCCACCTTCAGTGCCCAAGATGGTAAAATTACCACATGCACTTATCACACAGGCCTGTCAGAAGAAGAAATGATAGTTAGAAAAGCAAATATAGAAACTTATTTGGCAGTAAACCCTTTTTTAGGTCTCACAAAACAGTTGTATTGATCTAATCTAAAATGAGAATTTCAACCATATATATAAGAAAAACAGGCATTACCTTAATTGGTGTCGCAGTGCCTGATGATGGTGTCAGAATATGTTCACCGATAACAAAGTTCTGAAGACGCCATACATATGCCTGTGGAGTATCCATGTGGCATGTAACAACATTACACCAATCACGTGCACGTATCTCAGCTGAAAACAGAGTTTATTCAGTCTACATAGGTTCAGTTTTGTAGGCAAGATATAGAATGAAAAATCACGCCATTTTGCAGCTACCATTTCAGATAAAATTCTGCTAACCCAGTGTGAAGTTACGCTGTGGACTGCGGCACATATTCAGATAATCACACATTTACTAAGACAATATTATTATGTAACCAGTAAGCAGATGACCAGATACAAAATTGAAATGTGAAATAGAATTTTACGTATTCCAATCGAGACACCAGGAAAGCTTTCGCCAACACATCCATGTCAGTTATTCACAATGCCTGATGAACAAAACAGGTGAATTTGGAAGACTCGCATGGAAAATCAGAGTCCATGAGTTTTTTTTTACTTAATAACTTCCCTAATCTTACAGCATGATCAGAACATAACAAGGGGCCTAAAAATAATAGCACCGTGACGTGTAGTTTGCCTTATGAAGTGGCTAGCCTACAATGCTTCTTATTCGTCACTATGACAGCGTGTCCAGTCAACACCATATTTCAGCTCTTGCTCTCCTAACACTCTTTTCTTAAATGCTCAATTTTCTAATGCATTGAGTATCCTTACGTGGTTTGAATGGCATAACACCAATTATGTACACACAAAAGACTAACATATGTGCCCTTGCCTCTTCAAAACTATTAACAATGAAGTACAAAAGCACACTGCTATGTAAGATTAACTAAATCATTAGCAAGTACTGCAAGTTCCAAAACAGTACCGCAGTCAAATGTAATAACTGGTTTTAACTTGATCTCTTCTTCCTGCAGAAAAAAGAGAACTTGTTAACACCTTGAATAAGGAGGGAAAGAACGGAAAGGCAAGAAAAGACTGAATATGCACCTTTACTCGAAGCTTTTTTGCTCTTTTCGACACATGCCTCTGAGAAAGCTCTCTGCTTTGTTGATCCTGTTAAGAAATCTGTTACTTCAGCATGTTTAAACAAGGAGATAATTAAGCTTTTGTTTGGCTCATAAAGGTAATGTTCCAAAGCCACCAGATAAGACAAACACACAGAAAAGATAACTTCCATTTTACCACGACAGAACAGGAACTTTTTTCCTTACCCTGTTACCCTTTTTTTAGGGAATTACCCTGTTACCTTGTTGACCAGTTTGTAAATTGTGTTCCTAATATTTTCTTCCACAATGAATATGTTTTTAAATGTGGGTTCCATTGTAATCTAGTCCTTTTAAAATTGTACTACCAAAGATTGAAACAACAAATAGAACAGAACATAAAACAAGCAAGGTGAAATAATTGATAGTAAAACCAGAACCATAATATAAATTTAGTTCGAAACAACAATAGGACACATGCCTTCTCATGGATGAGCGAGAGATAGCATATTAGATGAAAAGAAAACATGCATATAATATTAAAAAAAAGGCAAATCACACCTAGATTAAACATCAAATCTTAGATCAAAGTAGCTGTGCTATTTAAGATAGTGTTCCAAAGATGGAGTTACCTGGACAACTGAGAATAGTCGAAAGGCGCGATCTTGACCGGCAGATAAGACACACTTCCCATTGCCATAAAATCTAACATAAAAAGGTCGGTTGACTCACCCAAAAGATAAACAACTGAAAGTAAAAGACAAGGCCAAATGGAGGATGCTTTCACCTTATGCACCGAGGTGGAGCACTGTGGCCACTTCGAAATCGTAACAGACGAGCATCTCCGTCATTACTATCGAATATCCACATCTGATGTACAGAGCATATTTGATTATTTGACTTTAAAGTTAAACTGAAATAAGAGTACATAGCAGCTAACACAGCTGACTGTTCAAACAACTCCAAGTGACCACGAAAGCAATTGTAAGTTGTCACTCATGAGAGATAAATTATTAAGTAAAATTTCTTGGATATTTTGTTAGGACTTGTGAGATTGAAAATTGACATATGGTGAAAGTGCACGAAACAACAAACACTTACTTTAATTGAATTATCGGCAGCTGAGCTCATCAGAATAGGTTCATTGGCAAAGAAATGAAGTGAAACTATAGATCCATCATGGGCATCCCTAATCACAGAATGCAGTCGCCTCTTCTCAAGATTCCATATGCTAATGACACCTGAAGAACCCCCAGAGGCTAGAAGCGGTTGCCCATCTGGGGGGAAGAAAAAAATTAGAACCTATCCATGGTTAGAACTTTATTCATATCATCAAACAGCCAAGCATTGTTATTCGATCCAAACTAGGGAAAACTCTTTTTCATCCATGAGCGTGTTCGTGAATAAAAAAGCTAACACACTTGCAAACAATCACTGAGAGAAATATTTCCTGAGCTCTATCTCATCAGGTGTTATAACCTAAGTTGTGCCTATGGCCATTCAAATTCTTTTTTTTTCAAAAAGAAGAAAAATTCATGGTCATTTCACATGCATGGAAAAAAATGAACAAACCAAGAAAGAGGTCAGGATTCTGTCATTCTTGTAACAACCTGGTCGAATGCAAATAAGGGTTCTAATTCGCAATATATTGTTCAAATCACCTGTTCGAAATGACAGTGCAGTCACAGCACCACGAATTTGATGGTTGAAAGACATCAACTCTTCATCATATCGTATATTATGAACATGAACTGTCCCATCAGAGCATCCGACAGCGACTACATCCAGAGCAGGTGAAGAAACACAGCAACGAATTGAAGAGTTCCAGCCCTTGAATTCATATATTTTTTTCTTCGTACTGATATTCCACAGCTGAAAGGGGCCTTCTTCACTGCCAAATATTACCTGATGCAGAAACAAACTTATTAACAGAAAACAAACATAATGCATAATAAAATTGGAATGCAAAGTATCACCCAAGCAGAAACATCAGATAACTTTAAGCACCTTATTTAGATAAGTATCAGGATGCATGATACAGGTTGGAGTAAACTTGTCTCCCAATGATATGCTTCCAACAGGCTCACTGTTTGGTTCTGCTCCTTTGAATGCCCAGATGAATACATTACCTTTAATATCTGCACTCAGAACATATTCTCCAAACAGGTACAGTATGTTGACCTTTTCGTCATGCCTACTCCAAGTAACAACCTGATAAACAAAAACATGTTTGTCTAAGTAGCAGGTGATGAAAGCACTACTGTGAGTTCTGGGTCTCCCTATGCAAGTTCGTAAATAGCTATGCTATTAGCACTACCCAAGATTGCAGTTTCAATGTTTTATACAGTATTATCACATCCACTATCAAAACAGAAAAACATAACCATTCTTGTAAAGAAACATCAGCGTGTACAGTCAAAGTGACCGATATGGCCAACATTCTGGAACAAGATGAGTCAAGAATTTCCTTACCTGATCGGTCCTTTTGAAAACTGCAATATCACTTCCATATGAAGCAAATGTATAATCCTTGTAGGATGCAAGAGCACGGATCTTCTTGGGCAGTTGGGGTCCTTTGGTCACATGAAAGGCTCAAATCACTAGGGAAACAGAAAACTTAGAAAAAGAAAAGCATGTGAAATAGCAAGCTTACCAGCAAGAACCAAATTCAGTTTAGCACACTGCAGGACAAGAAAACAAAAACAGGGTGAGTCCTTTGAGCTATTAAACAAATATTGTGCAACGGAGACATGCAATGGGATAGAACAGAAGCAGAGTAAGGCTCAAATGAACAAAGAAGCCGTTCGGTGACTACATTAAGCCCATAATACTCTATAAGCTCTGAACTCCACACGAGCTCCTAAATTGATTTAGCAACTTACTACATTCACTCTCTCCTACTATTCGCAATTCTAGTTTCTAACAGTGAAATAGACTTCTGGTAAGCTTGCGAGTCCCGGCATAAGCTCCCATTCCAAATTGCGCCATCTCCAAGCGAGCAGGCACAGCATCCTGGTCGCATATTTCCAACGGCGGAACAGACGGGGGTGGGGGTTGCGGCGGCTTACGTTGTATACGTGGAAGGCCTTGCCGACGCTGACGGGGGAGCACTGTGGCCACTTCGAAATCGTAACAGACGAGCATCTCCGTCATTACTATCGAATATCCACATCTGAGGTACAGAGCATATTTGATTATTTGACTTTAAAGTTAAACTGAAATACACTGTCCAGACAACTCCCAAGTGACCACGAAAGCAATTGTAAGTTGTCACTCATGAGAGTGAAAAATTATTAAGTGAAATTTCTTGGATAATTTGTTAGGACTTGTGAGAGTGAAAATTGACATATGGTGAAAATGCATGAAACAACAGACACTTACTTTAATTGAATTATCAGCAGCTGAGCTCATCAGAATAGGTTCATTGGCAAAAAAATGAAGTGAAACTATAGATCCATCATGGGCATCCCTAATCACAGAATGCAGTCGCCTCTTCTCAAGATTCCATATGCTAATAACACCTGAAGAACCTCCAGAGGCTAGAAGCGGTTGCCCATCTGTGAGAAAGGTATTTTTTGGGGGAAGAGAAAATTAGAACCTATCCATGGTCGAACTTTATTAAATCATATCAACAAACGGCCAAGCATTGTTATTTGATCCAAATTAGGGCAAACTCTTTTTCATCCATGAGCATGTCCATGAATAAAAAAGCTAACACACTTGCAAACAGTCACAGTACTAAAATCTATATACTCCAAGTCCAAGAATGTGAGAGAATTATTTCCTGAGATCTATCTCATCAGGTGTTATAACCTAAGTTGTGCCTATGGCCATTCAAATTCTTTTTTTTTCAAAAAGAAGAAAAATTCATGGTCATTTCACATGCATGGAAAAAAATGAACAAACCAAGAAAGAGGTCAGGATTCTGTCATTCTTGTAACAACCTGGTCGAATGCAAATAAGGGTTCTAATTCGCAATATATTGTTCAAATCACCTGTTCGAAATGACAGTGCAGTCACAGCACCACGAATTTGATGGTTGAAAGACATCAACTCTTCATCATATCGTATATTATGAACATGAACTGTCCCATCAGAGCATCCGACAGCGACTACATCCAGAGCAGGTGAAGAAACACAGCAACGAATTGAAGAGTTCCAGCCCTTGAATTCATATATTTTTTTCTTCGTACTGATATTCCACAGCTGAAAGGGGCCTTCTTCACTGCCAAATATTACCTGATGCAGAAACAAACTTATTAACAGAAAACAAACATAATGCATAATAAAATTGGAATGCAAAGTATCACCCAAGCAGAAACATCAGATAACTTTAAGCACCTTATTTAGATAAGTATCAGGATGCATGATACAGGTTGGAGTAAACTTGTCTCCCAATGATATGCTTCCAACAGGCTCACTGTTTGGTTCTGCTCCTTTGAATGCCCAGATGAATACATTACCTTTAATATCTGCACTCAGAACATATTCTCCAAACAGGTACAGTATGTTGACCTTTTCGTCATGCCTACTCCAAGTAACAACCTGATAAACAAAAACATGTTTGTCTAAGTAGCAGGTGATGAAAGCACTACTGTGAGTTCTGGGTCTCCCTATGCAAGTTCGTAAATAGCTATGCTATTAGCACTACCCAAGATTGCAGTTTCAATGTTTTATACAGTATTATCACATCCACTATCAAAACAGAAAAACATAACCATTCTTGTAAAGAAACATCAGCGTGTACAGCCAAAGTGACTGATATGGCCAACATTCCGGAACAAGACGAGTCAAGAATTTCCTTACCTGATCGGTCCTTTTGAAAACTGCAATATCACTTCCATATGAAGCAAACGTATAATCCTTGTAGGATGCAAGAGCACGGATCTTCTTGGGCAGTTGGGGTCCTTTGGTCACATGAAAGGCTCATAAATCACAAGGGAAACAGCAAACTTAGAAAAGAAAAGCATGCGAAATAGCAAGCTTACCAGCAAGAACCAAATTCAGTTTAGCACACTGCAGGACAAGAAAAACAAAAACAGGGTGAGTCCTTTGAGCTACTAAAACAAAAATTGATTGCAACGAAGGCACGTAATGGAACAGAACAGAGGTAGAGTAAGGCTCAAATGAACAAAGAAGCTGTTTGGTGACTACATTATGCCCATAATACTCTATAAAGCTCTGTACTCCACACGAGCTACTATATCGATTTAGCAACTTACTATTCCCTTTCTACTACTATTCGCAATCCTAGTTTCTAACAGAGAAATAGGCTCCCGATAAGGTTGCGAGTCCCGACATAAGCTCCCATTCCAAATTGCGCCATCTCCAAGCGAGCAGGCACAGCATCCTGGTCGCATATTTCCAACGGCGGAACAGACGGGGGTGGGGGTTGCGGCGGCTTACGTTGTATACGTGGAAGGCCTTGCCGACGCTGACGGTGACGAAGGTCTCGGCGCCGAGGCGCTGCACGGAGAAGGGTACGCCGCCAGAGGTGATGTACCCGATCGCTCGGAACGGCTCGAAGATCCCCATACCCTCTCCCTCTCAGCTCGCACCGCCTTCTTGCCTCCTTTCTAGGGTTTGGCTTGGAAGGGGGTAAAGCCAGCCGCCGCCGGCGAGGGTTTAGAGTGGGGTTTGGGAACGAGGTAGAGCGGCGGCGGGAGACGGAGGCACCCGAGTAGGTCAGTTTGGTTGCTTTGTTTCGTGAGGTGGGTAAGCTGGGTCGGGTTGGGCGTGGACCCTGGACCATGGTGTCTTGGACCGAGCCCAAATCTTCTTCTTTTTTTGCTTTTACCTTTCATTTCGATACTTTGCACAATTCTAAAAGCAAATGCATTTCTAGATCGGTTAAACAAAAGAAATGTCATGGACCCTTTTTCTGAACTGCAAAATGTTGTGGACTCATCATCCGTGTAGTCCAAAAACACTATTACTTGTATCTCTGGGCTATAATTCACAGAACGTCAATATATGCTACAACAAACAAATTGTAGAGCGTAGGTTTCGTATGGAATCCAAAGGAGCAAAACAAACAATGAAACCAACTGGACAATGGAAATCGAGGTAATATTATGAGATGACAACACGATAGATTACAAGGCATTTACCTTACAACTTCCTCAACTGTTAATCTGGCAATAACATTACATGCCTCGTTGCCAGTTTGCAACACGGTTTGTAACAAGAATATCCTAAATCTCTAATGCACTCAATCGTGCATCACAAGTGCATACACAAACCAACTTGGGTATCCCCAATGGAAATGACCCAAATAAAAAGAATGAACAATAACAGCTTGTGCCACGGCCCGGTTTGTATACAATTTACAATTTTCTGGATTTACAGCCACCTTTTTTCCAAACTTGTATTCATGCTTAATAATGGGGGTACCAGCGAACTTAAAGCAATCAACTGTGAAGACAGTTCATGCTGCTGCATCTGCAGATAACTTTTATCCTCCTTTTTACCTATGTGATATTTCCGGACCGCGTATCAGCAGATATTCACAAGCCAAGTCACACCTTCACGCCTCCTTCGTTTTCACCACAAAATTACTAGCACCATATATAACCGAGTTTTCCCAGCTAATGTCCCAACAATGTTAGCATCGCAAGAGCAGATAAACAGCAGAAGGAGCCTGAGCAGTGACCATATACAATCTACACCAAACAAAAATTGATCTCCAAATGAAGTATCACAACGGGATAAGAGATCGCACATACTGTCGGGATGCACTGTTTCGTCCAAGGCCCATCCCTAGGCCCAACGGTGTCCTATCAGTCCTCTTACTGTGGTCACAACACTGAGACGAATTCACTTGACTATGAGCTTTTGAGTTAGCTTGTGACTCAACGCAACCATGATCAGTTCCATTACCATGATGTAAAAGGCCATCACCATTCTGCGTGACTCTATTTGTCATCTGAATCATTCCCATTTCCTCATCAGTGTGCACTGTCTGTTCTAGCCTCTCAATGTCCTCATTGTATCCATTAAGCAAGAATTCAGAGCAGTTCTTCCGCGCCCCATGATCGAATGGGTTTCTGAATCTGCCACCTGGACCTCTGAGGTAGGCATATCTCATGGAATTTGCCATCTCATTTGTTGTAATATTCCTTGCTATCTGCAAGTGAGATGAAAGTAAGGCATGAACAATGTATAGACGGTCTAGAGGCAAACATGCCATTCATGTATGAATGACACCAATCTACATGGAAAGCTCACAGAAGTTAACTGGATTCTCGATTTTTTCGCTGAATCCCAAATAGAATAACAGTTTATTTTTCAGCTTTCATGTTTAAATCTAAAATATCAATGTAATTTTAGTTCCAATATGCTATCAGAAGCCATACACTCATGAACAAGCTGAAATGGCATGTTGATTAAAGGACACAAATTGAAGCTAAAGATCAGGAGATCAGTGGTGGTACAGGAATGGATTGATAGAGCAGGGGTAACAGCACTCGAGATGTTTGGACATATGATTAGAAGAAATGTATCATATTCAAGAAGTTGTCTTTGGGTAGAAGGGCGTGGAAATTGGGATCCCCATGCCAGAACTATGACACAGAAATCGAGTCTCTTTTACTATTACAATTGTTGTTATAACAAGGCTTCACAGGCAGTGTAATTTCTGACAAACAAAGAAGTGCCAGCTAAAAAAAAAGGCTTCACAAATTTAAGGATAAACCCAAATAGAGGCAGCAGAACAGTTTCCTTTTGTAAGAACATGATCTTTAAGTAGAATTCCAGTTAGTTATGAAACAATATTTGTGGTTGTACAAAGTGAAATCAATAAACACACTCTTCAGTATTCATGATCTCATGATCGAAACGACCCGTTTTATAAGGTAGAAAAAGTTAAGTCAAAACGGACTTTGACATACCTGTGATGCTTGGACAACTGCTAGAACTGCAACACCAAAGAAAAGGAAAAGGTCCATTGCGATAAATAAAACTGCACCGGTATGATGAGCAGCAGAATAGCGAACCCAAGCACCAAAGTATGATGGAGAAGCTGGATCACTCACAATTCCTGTGACAAAAACGGCAATGAAGAACTCCCCAAAAAAATACTGCATATTGCAAGGATAAAGGGCTTGAGACACTACTTATAATGGCAGCTGATCCAGTAATGATCATCGCAAGAACTTCTAGAGTGAGGAACATGAAGAATTCCCACTTGTTCTTCTGCAATTACAGTCCATTATAGATCAGACCAAAGAATAAACAGTCATTCAAGAGCAAAATACCTTTCAAAGAAGGACAATGTTACCATGAGTAAATTTTCTAACAGAGATGGTCCCTATTTTGATTAAATTTAATTTTTCAGTGTACACCATTAATCAAATCAACATTACAGAATTTCTAGCATAAGCAGCCACAATTGGTATAAGATGGACAATGTTACATTAGATCATAAACAGACAAGCATAAACCATGAAAGGGAGCGTACCTTGCCAATGCAATTAGATACCCAGGGGCAGTGATGATCAAACTGCTCCACACAACGATCACATGTAGAGCAATGTTTTGAACGAACAGGTCGTACTATCTGTACGACAACAGGAAGTCAGAAAATGTGATCCCTCATAGTATGGATCAATGAAAGAGATAGCTAATTGCCCAATCAAGTGCCACTCACTTTGCAGGTTATACATAGTTGTGACCAATTACCAGAAATAAGTGCAGGATTGTCTAGTTCCATCTTCAACAATGGTTCCTGAAAGCACAAACTCCATGGTTCAGCAAGCAATATTTTGGATTCTGTTTTGATTTTCATGTATGGAAACATATCAACTGCACCAAAGTTCAAACAGAAGATTAATGTACATAAAAGATACAATGTAATGCTGCTGATCTTTTAAACTTGGGACAATGGCGTTTCAGCCACAATTCTGAGCTCTAATTGCGGAATCACCATCGTTTTTCACATTTTGCAGAATCGCCATCGTTTTCCAAACCTGAAGGCTCCGTTAGCCATCGAAATGTAACGCCGGCAGGGGAAGCCAATTAAACGAAATAAAAAAAAAGAAGAAAAAAAACGATTGGGAGAAAGGCACCGGACCATACTGCCCTTTCCTCCTCTGTGTCGCACTACTCGCTACCCGACCCCGACCCCCTCTGTTCTTTTCAACATCGAGCTCTCGTTCTTTGTCTCTCCTGCCGGCGAGCAAACCCTAACCCTAGCGCGCGTCGCGGCGGCGTCGGCAGGAGAGGGCGGGTGCAGGCAGGTGCGGGATGGTCTGCGCGCTCGATTGATTCAGGCGCGGGCGGGTTTGTGCACTGCTGAGGCTAGGCCGGGCGGTGCGCTCGTTGCTGAGAAGGGAGGGCGATGCGGAGGCAGGGGTGGGCGTAGCAGACTAGCAGGGGCATGTGAGTGTGAAGATGCGATGGAGGAGGCTGAGCCGGCTGCTGCAGGTTCAATTGAACCTAGGTACCGCATCTCCCCTGTCTCAATGTGATTGACAGCCCGATTGATTCACTTAAAGAATGAGATTGGTTTAGTGATTGAAAACGTGTTACCATTGTAGGTCAATTAACAAGGATCTGAAACTTGTTGTTAGCAGGGGCATTTGAGAGCTTGAGGGGTCAAAAATTACCACAAATAGATGTTGCCATGATTTATGAGCTGATACAACTTGTTGATTTTGTGGTCTGGTTGGACATGTATCGGTTATTTTTTTGGACATGTGCTTGTTCTTATGTAAGACATGTATCTGTGGTTGAGACCATGTTATTCATGCCCTTTTGTCAAACATGATTACTGTTGTTTGAAATGTATGGAAAAATGGCAAAAATGCTGCCAAAATTGTGTCCAATTTTTTGCAGCTTTGAAAATTCGAAGTTCTGTCCAGAATATAAATTTTGATGAAATTTGAACATAACTCTTTATTTCATATCAAATTCTGTCCAGATTTCGAAATTACAATGTATTCAAATGTCTCATGTCAAAATTGAGGTTGATTCACACAATAAAGATCAAAACAATGGTAAAAAGCGCAAAAGGGTATTTCTGTCTTTGTGCAAGCAACTTAACACTGTTAGAGCCTTCTAACAGACTGATGGTAAAAGTGATGTTCAGATTCAAAAATGGATGGTGAAATCGCAAAATCTGAAAATGGATGGTGAAAATGCAATTGGAGTCCAAAACGATGGTTGTTTTGCAATGGCCCCTTTAAACTTACATCATCCCTTTGATTTTGGGAACTCCTTATATTCATGTTGATGTAGCCAGGATCTTTACTGCAAAAAGAAAAGGTTGATATCATGGTGGTGTTAAATTATAAAGGCTGACTATTTATCTCTATTCAGGGTGTAACATAAAGTAAAGGACATGAGATCATACAGATAGGGATGTTAAAAACCTGTAACGGTTTAATTTTAAGTGTGTCCAAAAAATTGCAGGAGTTAGAGCGAATAGTCAGATGATGGTAAGAGATATGAGTTCCTAAAATTTCAGAGTTTAATCATCCCTAGTCCACATCATCTGTAAGTAGAGAGTTTCCGCAAATACGCATAATTTTTTTCTTTTTGCTTGCCCAAAATATTGTCAAACTTGCAATAAATATGTGCCCAAAAGTTTTATTACACCTTTTAATATCTGCGGCTAACTGAAACATTATCAAAAGTACCTGCTACATTTATAAAACATGACCAACCCAGCAGTTGCAAGGAAAACTCCTGACCATGCAAACAACCCAAATGGTAGTGTCATATTCATGACATATTGTCCTGAAAAAAGAAGGATCTAGTCAGTAATGCAGTACGGACGATTCAAGTGATTGAAAAATGCTCAAATGTTACCCAACTTACCTGATATCACGGAGTGTATAAACGTAATAAGCATGACAATAATAATGCACCAAAGAAGGGGAGCAAGCCCTATTTTCGATAACTTTGCAAAATTTGTATTCCCACCACATCCTCTATCATAAACCCTTCTGGCATTGTCCTGTAAGAAATCAACAACCAAATCAGCTACTTTGTTTATTCCAACAAAACAAAAGATGAAATATCAAATCGCCAAGTAGTCTCCCTGCTGAAAATCTGAAATAATGCCGATACAAGTCATTTCTGTCCAGTGTTGTTATGATCAGTCTAAACTTCAGAAGGACTTAGAGAGATTGAGTGATAAATACAAAGGTCTCCACTCATATAAGCAATCACAAGCCACCAGCTGACCATTTAAAATGGAATACACCATGCCAAAATAAACGATATGGCTGCTACTTAATCTACATATGCAAATTACCAACAAGTTCAAAAAGCATATCATCTTATTCCTAATCAGTTTAAAGTGAATGACATGGCAGAAAACTCCAAAGGCATAAAAAAGTATTATAATGGTACAAAGGATATTCCTTTAAATGATTTGTCTTTATGAATATTGTAAGGAACTTACCACAAACCCTATACGGTGACATTAAGAACACTGCAACTTGAAGTGAAAATGGTACTCTAGGTAGATAATGAAAGCAGAAACATCATTGTTCATGCTACTTACAAGGAAAAATGCAACTTGCCGATGATTCTTATCAGCAGCAAGCTGGGCTGGAGTTAAACCCGTATTGTCTTTCACCATCAAGTCATCCTTTTTGCCAGCCTGAACTAGCACAGTGCATGCTTCCAGATTCCCTCGAATAGCAGCCCAATGTAAAGGCGTACAACCTTGGGTCCAAGAGGGGGGAAAATTCAATCTCCAAGAAAGCAAATGTAATGGACAAATATCATGTAAGGTATGATGAGCATTAGACAAATTGATGCATGCCTTCTTTATCTTGTCGTCCCCTATAAGCATCCAAAAATAAAAGGAGACGTATAGAATCTGCAAACCCCTTGTAAGCAGCCCTACAAGGTAATATGTAAAAAGGAAAATTAAAAAAAAAGGCATGTTAAAGTACAGCAGGACAGTGTTACACAATGAACGAGCAACGAACCAGTGCAAAGGGCTTCTTCCATCATTATCAGGGACATCAGGATCAGCATTCCATTTTGCAACAATGTGATAAATAAAAGCTGTCTGACCATACTGCGCTGCAACATGTGTCGCCTGCAATACAGCAGCATATCAATTTAAAGAATTTTGACAAAATTGGTTTCCCTTAACTTCATTGATTGCAGAACCTTTTCTAAAGCAGCAAAATCATAAGATCATATTGTTGCGGCCTGATAATGGCCGACCAGAATTGAAAGCAGGGGCATAAGAAGGACCGAAGACGCAGCAGAGATATAAGATTGTACCTGATAGCCATATAAATCAGCAGCATCCACCTTAGCTCCTTCTTTCAGAAGCAGTTCAGCAACTTGGATGTGACCTCGCACAGCACTCCAGTGAAGCGCAGTTTGACCAGTGTGATCAACAGCATTTACATCCCCTCCATGCTGTTCAAAGACCAAACATCGTCACCCAACCAAACGAAGCAAGTTCAAAGTTCACAGAACATGGCCAACAGCAACCAGCGATACAGGTAACGCCAGACAAAGGTAGCTACTACATATTTTTCAACAACAACAACCTGAGCAGAATAACACATTTATATGTAATGGTATCGAGATAAAATTCTCAGCATCATCACAACTGTCGCATGAGATAATTCACCATGCACCTAATAGTTGTTGTGGTTCTGAACTTCTGGTGCACCAGAATTCTACCTCAGAAAGTACACGGCTTCAGGTCGAAGCCTACCGAAACCCACCCAATCCTCCAGTAGTAACGGAAAGGAACGAGAATATAAGCCTAAATTGCGACGCGTTGGCGGGGAAGGGAGGGGGCAACCTCGAGGATGTACTGTGCGGCGGCGACGCGGTTGTTGAGCGCGGCCCACTGGAGCGCGTGGTAGCCCC
>LAPY01002842.1:50507-73155 GCA_000970635.1 Eragrostis tef
ATTCAAAATATTAGCTCAAATATGCAAAATTATAAGCTACATTTCAAATTTCTTTAGTGATAAAACAAATCATAACAAAATATTTGATAAATTTTAAACTTTTTTGAATAAGACGAACGGTCAAACATAACTCAAAAAGTCAACGACAACATCAATTTAAAAACGGAGGTAGTAATATGTTAGCCAGATTTCAACATCCATTCAGCTTTTTTATTTTCTTTTTGAGAGTCAACACCCATTCAGCTTCGGCTCAGTTGATCCATTGCCACACGGCGGCCCACACGACCAGTTGAAGAATGGCTGGGGAACGGCACGTGCAGTGCACGTCCCTCTCTGATCCTTGTGGACCGTGGTCAAATCTGACCTGTGGGTGTCTCTTCTGCCTACTGTCGTGTATAAATACTCTGTTTAAAATTCGGTAATGACCCGGACCACAACAAATACCCTTCCTCCCTCTCTACTCCCCCCCAAGCTTCTCCACGAAGCCGAGTCGAAACCCTAGCGCCTTCCGCAAAACCCCCACTTCCAGAACCATCTAGAAGCGTCATTTGAGGGCGGTGGCTCCCCATGGACGGCGCTGCCTCTCCGCCGGCGTCGGTGGAGGAAGAACCCTCCTGCGGCGCAGTGGATCTGGAATCTCGCCCCCCGGCCGCCGTCGCGATGATCGTACCTGTCAGCTCCCTGCTCCCCCTCCCTTACTAGAGCTAGATCTCGTGCAAAAAACCAGTCTTTCTTGCGATTAATGAGTGTGGTGTTCTTGGGTTGTGCTGTAGGAGAAGGACAAGGACGAGAAGGGGCGAGGATACGTGGATTCGCTACTGAGGGTCTCGCTTCATTTGCTCCGGAATGATTTTGTTCCTGAAGTCCGGCGCCAAGGACTGAATCTGATGCTGGTTTTTTCATTCACTTCATGCCCGCCCTCTCTTTTGTTTGATGATTACATTTCCAGTTCCATTCAATGTGCCTTCTTGCTGAATCGCTGCAATAATTAGTCTTTGTCGGCAATTCGTAGGTTGAAATCGGTATTGTCTGCGTCTTGTTGTGCCTTTGGGTTATACTGCACTAAATACAGATCTTGTTTTCATCAATGAGGCACTCCCTCAGTTGTGCTAGGAAAACCATCATTTTCTTGTTTAGCTTTGAACTCTTCTTGTTTGAAGATTCACATTTTTGGGTAGACAAAACACATGAAAAAACACTAAATTTGTTTTCACCCATAGTTCGTTATCCTTTTGCTTATATAAACTGCTGAAATCATATGCAAGTCACTACCTGATACATTTTAGCTCCCTTTGTTAGGTATGACTATGCTAACATTTATCATCGGGGCTACGCTACTGAACATACTAGTTACAGTGATTTACTGTTTCATTTATGTTGATAATCTAGTAATTAGTGGGCAGATTAAAAATGGGCTGGCATTTTATCAATTTCCTCCACTGAAATTGTTTTGCCACTCCACTCATGAGAATATTCAGCATGTCACACCTTGTACACTCCTTCCCCTTTCCTTTGTTGGCATTCAATATGACTTGGCCCTGCGTCATTACCGTCTTCCTTGACAACCACCATTTTCTGGACCCACCTTGGGTAGCGCATAGAGCAGGTTCCTTCCTTCGAGGAGTGTTTCGAACTATTGACGCCATGCTCATCATCCAAGGCTACATGGCAAATCGTGACTATTTACAGAGTGGCGTGTTATTAAAGGCAAAGGGCGGATTAGCAAATCCCAATACCATGTCAAACTCCTAAGTTCCTTTCATTATGAATTTTTCCTTTGAGATTTCATCATTCGACATATATTATTTGTTGCTTTGATTGTATTATGTAGTTCTTACATGTGGCATTTCTATCGGCAGCACCTGTTGTGCTTTAGGTGGGATGAGCTTTGTGTGGAGGAGTGGAGTAGGAGTACATTAAGTGATTATGCTGATTTGATGGATGGGTTATATGACACCACAGATACATTACCCTCAAAGAGTGATGTGGCTGCATTAATAACGGATGTGAGTTTTTGTTTTCTTGCTTATTCTGTGCCTTTTTTTATTGGTTGCTTTCCCCATGTCAGTATTATTTTTCAGGCAAGCTTGAGTGGTGGAATTTGTTCATTAAATGGTTTGCTCTCCTCAATTATGTTTCTATCAAAGAGAGGTCCCATGGAGGTAATTTTATCAATCATTGAGTTCATTATCCTTTTGTGCCCTTGCATTGACTGAATTATAAGCATTGGTTGTATACAAATTTGTAGGCTGAATTGGCTGCCTTCATTTTGAAGTCAGTTTCTGATTCGAGGATTGATTGTGGAGTAGATCCAGATGGTAAGTGATCATTTTGCCTGCTTTTCTTAGTTAGCAATTATTTCAATATTCAGTAAATTAATCCATTGATTCTTATTTTAGGAGCTCAATTTGAGTTAACTTTAAGTGGTCTAGATGAGGTTCTGCCAAATATTTTGCTGACGCTTTCTTCAGTAAGCGTTATTTCTTTTTTACATCTTCATCCTTGGTAGTTTCAAGTTTGTTTACTCGCATGCAGTTGCTTGATGTTGATCATCATCTATGTCGTATTGTAGTTGCTCGAGAAGTATGGTGGAACAGTGCTTGCTAAACAGCCAAACCAGCTAATCATACCAAGCAAAAATCATGTTTTGACAGCAACGAGTTGCTTGTTTGCTGCAAATGCATATGCAAAGTGGGTTCCAGTGGTTCATCTTGACAACTGTGGCTTAATTGAACGGTCTGCATTCTAACCTTGGAATTTGTTCAGTAATATTCTATCGTAATTGTTACTACATAATTGTGTAATTTTGTAGGTGCAAAAACTTTCTTTATTCCAGAGATCTCCGCGTTCTTGCATTGCAGTTTTTCAAAGTTATCTGTCAGAGGTTTGTATAATGTTGGATGTTGATTTTCTCTTAGATAATGTGCATGCCCTCCCTACCTTGTGCCCTGAAATGCTTGTGTTTTTGAGTGTTCCAGAAGGAGACCACTTTGTGCCACAGAGGATTATGATAATTCAATGAACCTAGTCTTCTGGATCTTGATGAGCATTTCACAAGATTCTTTGATAGAACTAAAATCCCACAAAGGATTTCCTGGTGGAAAGAAGCTTTGCTTTGCTGGGCGGATTTGTGAGTGTTTGGTGGCTCTGGCTTCCTTAAACATGCAGTTTATTATGAGAGATGGAATTAGGGCCACTCATTTCTTTCAACAGGTCAGTGCTTACCAGATGACTATTTGTTGCCTTAACTTCAGCCTGCTCAGTTTACCATAGTGCAAAAAATATTTTGACTAACATGGTACATTGCTGCCCATATGTTTGTTGGTATTGTGCCCACTTTATGCATCATTCTTTGAGTTTAAACTGACGGCGATACAGTTCTCCATGGCCTTAATTGTTTTCACTTTTTTGGAATCGCAGATGCTGGAGTACTACCAACATTCTAAGTTCGCACTTCATTTTCGGTCTCTGCAATTTTGGCTGGTATAATTTTACTTCACATTACTTTACCAAAATTCACGTGATGTTACTCTGATGAGATTCTTCTTGCACAGATGGTGCTAAAAGAACTGTCCAAAGAGACCTTTGTTTCCTCTGATCCTGGGGTCGTTGCTTCTGCTGTCAATCCTGCACCTGTCATCAATTCATCTGAGAAGGGTAGTAGTGGATCAATGGTTTTTGTTAGCGACGATATACTGACAGGAATTATGGACGTTTCACTTAAAAGAATACCCAAGAAATCTGCTGCCGTAACTCCAGAGTTGTTGGAGCTATGGAATGATGAGCTTCATGGAAAAAGTGGCTTCGTACAGTACCGCTCTTTACTGGTGTGTCTCTTATTTCATTTCATACACAAATCATTTCAACTGACCTGCAATCCAGCAGCTCACTGTCGCGCATGTTGTGTGTTCATTATATAGTGATCATTACCAGTAGTATGCCCATAGTAATAGAGAAAAGATGCTTATGGTGATTCTTATGTCTTCTATCTGCTTTATATAATTGTTCTGTTTTTCTTTATCCAGTTGGATCTCATCAGATTTATAGCTTATAAAAGACCGACCATTGCCATCAGGAGAGCTGTGCTGAGAATTAACTGTATTATTGGAGATGCAAATGCAGTATCTAAACATCCTAAGGTTGGATCAGTCAAATAGACAGAGTGCTAGTCGTTCAATCTGTCATCTTGTTTTATTCTCAGGAATTTATTTCCTCTGTTTAATAGGATTTGGCAGCTATTGAAAGTGCGCAGCTAGGGCTGGAAACAGTTGTCAATGCAATATTTGATGATTCGGTTAAGATCATTCTGGATACAGAATTTCCTTTGCTGGGAATATGCAAGATATTTGAAGGTTGAAAATTGTTTCCTCATCCTTTTGTTATTTTCGGTTCTTCTACGTTGCTTATCTTGTGATGTGCTTGTAAATCAGGTCTACTTATGCAGCTTCTATCCTTGAAGTGGACTGATCCAAGGCTTGTGGTTACACTGGGGCACTATTTGGATGCATTACGTCCTTTTCTAACACACTTTCCAGCTTCAGTTGCCATGGTTGTGTCTAGGCTTTTAGAACTATTGCCATCAATCAGTGTTGATTGTCATGTAAGCCTGATTCTCTTTTTATGATTTTAAATAAATCTTGAATTTATTGTCAGTGTGGCCTAGAAGCAATCTTGTAATTCAATAGTTTCAACTCTTCCTTATTAATTTAATGTCTAGGTTTGGATACTCCGTGCTATAGTGTCTTGTTTGTTTTAACATACAATTAACTTTTCAGGATCCTTCTGAGGCTCAGAAAGCCAGATTGCAAATCTGCTCATATGTCATTCGCATATGTCAAGCTGTTGATGGAACTTATCTTCCTTCAGATATGAAGGTTAAGTTTGCATTCACTCCCATAAGTTGACTTGTTTTTCTTTTAGGGTATCAATATTTGCTGCATACCATCTCCCTTGTTTCAATTTGAATGAAGCCTGCTTGGATGCACGGTTTACTTGGTATATGTTGTGTAATTCGTTCTACAACATTCTTAACATTCTTCACTTGATGAGAAGGTTAACTGATTAAGCTGTATTTTTTGTTGTGTATGCATATTGTGCTGTTGGGCATCCTTGTCTTGAGTATTTTTAATCACAAAATTTTGGCAATATCATAAGAAAATTGTGTTGTTTGTTAAACTGAGAGAATAAAGTGATTATCATGCAGGATTTTTTCTCGACACACATTACTGAAGAAGATCTTCTAGCCTTTGTTGCAATTAATAGGACTTCGTATTCAGTGGAACAGAAGCATGGTAAGATGCATCATTTTGCAATAAAGCAATGTTGTGATCCAATTCTGCGAGATAGGTTGTAAGGACAGTGCACTAGGAGACATGATTGCTTGTTTGGCACCAGTGATTTGGTTCATGATGGTAGAAACTGTAGCATTGGTAGGAATGGAGAAACTAGAATTATATGGATAGCAAACTGAGGATGAAATCCATTTCTTTGATTTATTCAGCTGATCACAGTCCACCTATATTTTGGCACTACATGGCTGAAGTATCTTATGAATTGAATGAATCTTCAAAGGACATTTGACTAGATTTTGACTGACCTCTCAATTTCCAACTTGTATCTCTTTCATAATCTACCCCTTCCTTGATTGTGCTATGCGCTCAGATTATAACCATCATAACTCGCAACACGCCCTCTACTAAAAAAATAGTGCGAGTGACCCTGTTATTTTGTATAGCACAGGTTTGCATGTGACCCCTTCCATGTAGATCTTTGACTATATAATTGTATAATTCCTTGCTCAAATTTAGAATTCCTTGCCCAAGAGCGAGGGTAGACCAAAACGGGCAAGGGAACCTTGCCCGTAAATAACTGTCTTTACTTTCTTTGTACCATTGGATACTGATGGAATTGGCTTCAACTCATGATTTATGGTACATATATGTTTATTCCTACCACCTGTAATCAAGCATTGGAAAAAAGATAGATCAGTCAGAATATTTTTTGCCTTCTTGGAATGCCTGGGCTCTTAGTACGTTTTTTTTAGGGGCTTATGTATGTTGTAAATAGACTATGGCTCTTGTTTTCCCTTAATATCGATTAAACTATCCTTGGTACTATTTGTTGAAAATGTGGTTTCAAAATTGCGAATGCATGTTCTTATAATCTATTTCCATTCTTCGTAGGTGGAGAAGGAAATCATGATGTTGGAGCAAGACTGTGTCCTTGGGCTCTGAGTGGTGAAACTTCAGGCTTATCTGTTGCTCTACACTCTTTTCATGATCTATCCACTAGACAACCTTCTTTCGTTTCCCGTTCTGCTCCTTCATCACTGGAATCTAATGTCATTGCTCGTACCTTGAACCCAAAGAATTTTGGCCGCCATCTTGTCCTTGGTTCAGTGCCTAACTCTTTGTTGAGGTTGGGAGCAAAATCCCATAGCAGAAATGAAGGCACGAGTTTGAACCTTCCAGCATATCAAATGGATACTGAAAATTGTTGCAGTGGTTCTCTAGCCTCTGCCAGTTCTATTTGTTTGGCTCTTATTAAACAAAGACAACAGTTTCCTGCCAACGCGGAACTTCTTACTCATGTTTCCCCTTCGATGCAAGTTGGTGAGGTGGGTTTCTTTTTTCCCTTCTGTTAAAAAATAGGAGAATTAATAAGCTTGTAATATTCCCTCCGTCCATCTTTGGAACACACAATTTGACTTGGCATAGCCTTTTGAGTTTGACTTTGATCAATAATCCCTTTTGCAAACTAGTTTTATTAAATATAAAGTCATGTCCATAGGTTGACCATATTACTCACTATCTTCTATCAGAGTCAATAAATCAACAAATTTGAAAACTGTGGTGAAGGGAATGATCAGGAGCAAAATACCATTCATAAATATTCCTTTTCCAGTCTTGATATGCTTCACCAGGCATGGTATAAAATACCCCAAGTAAAGTTTTTAATACCATAATTTCACTACCTCTCAAAGAAAACAATTTGAATGATTGTAAATTTGTGACCACTAACCTGTGCTACCTTGTTGAAGAAGTTGCATGATCAAATTGCACCATTATTCGCGCTGTTTACATACGATCAACTCGACCTAATAAACAAGGAGACTAAAGCAAATTCAGTCTTCCACAATACCGGGGTCTCTTAGTACCGCAAAAACTCTTTATGATTAGGTTTAATACTGCTGCCTAGCCCATAAAAATAACCAAGTCGGGGCCTTGGCCAAGGGCAATTGCACCATCAATGCTCTCCACTTTTTTCCTTTTAAGACTCACATCATCAACTGACCTCAATAGCTATACAATCTCACCTTATTTGTTCTCGAGTTGAGAATATTTTTGATGGTGCAGGGTATTCTGGGAACAGTGTCATGCAATCCAGAAAAGAACCAGTTGCTTCTTATGGAGCATAATATCTTATCTGAAACATTTATCGCTATGGGATCCTTTCCTAGGTACTTTGCCATTTACCCAAACGTTTTCTTGTCGTAATGTAATTACCATTGCAGCTCATATTGGAAAGGAACTTGACCTTTTGTTCTCATTCAGGATTCAAGATAGGAACCATTTGCTTACAGATCTCTTGCACATTTTGAATAAAATTTGGACACAGCCAGACTGGAATTATATCTGTTATGCATATCGACTGGCTAGTCTTTTTGCCGACAAACAATTTACGAGGATAATTCATTCATTGGTTACATCGTTTGAGAAGGAGCTTTCTGGAAACAGAGTTATAGAGTCTGCAGGAGCGGAAGGATGTTCTTTAGCGCCTGCTCTTGACTTGTGTACGCTTCCAAAGTTGATGCTTTCCCTGATATTACAGGTAAATAAATATCACAAACACTGTCTGTTATTTGGTAATATTGCATGGGAAATGGCCAGAGTTCTGGCGTCCCCATAAGAGAAAATGTGATAATCTGACACATTAAAATGTTAAATAAAGCATGAAAAGACATGTATACACTATGTTGTATACAAAGCGTTAAATAATCCTGCAAAAAACTTGTTTCCTAATCTACCAAGAATCGGAAAGACAAGCGGTGCTGTTGTTACGTGATGAATAATGGCAGATTGATTCTTGTTTATTTTGTTTCTTACATACGATGAATTTGAATACTGATTTTCACAGGTTCGCTTGATTTTATGTTTACTACATAAATGATATTTTTGATGAATTTTTAAAGCACTGTAACATGCTGAATTTGCTAACGGGGACGCGAAATCCCTGCACACAAAATCTATACTCATAATGGCGTAATGCAGTGAGATCACTGTGTACTGAATTAAAAGTAATTTGCATTCATAGTATGAAGGAATGCCATGCATGAAAAGAAAGTCTACAAATTGTCACACTGATTTGCAGGCCTGAAGCCTAAAATTTCTCCGCTCCTTTTGTGAAAGTACCTTAATATTCGTTTTATTCTTTGATATTTGAATGTAACTGGGCATTCTGTAACATCTTGTTCAGGTGCTTGATTGTATCCAAACATTTTGGAAGGAACCAATTGCTTATGATGTGTCAGGAGTATTTGCTGAAGACATAAGGTCTCTGCTGGAGAATGGTAAACAGCCTAAAATTGCTGAAGCTGATGTGCTGAAAAATACAGGAACCTGGTTACTGGAAATTCGAGAGACTGGGTAAGTATGCCTCATTGTAGCCATTGTGAAATTATTTTTCTTTTTTTTATAAAACAAATTCACCGGATAACATGGAGGAGGGACCTTTTTGATTAAATGTAAATTGGCTGGCTCTTAACGCCTTTTGGATTAAATGTTCTGTAATTTTTCCATGAAAGTGTTAAAGCATTTGTGGACAAAAATTTGCAGTACATTTTTCTCCGGACCAGAGGTTTTAAAAGGACAATGTGTTTAGTACAAGTCCAGATGGCTGGGAATAGGGGTAATGTTGACCCAAGGGTACCCACCAACTCTTTTCAGTTCAATCAAATGAACTATTTTTCCAAATTGTGGGCCCAGATGGCTGGGAATAACTTTGAAAACCTGTTCCTTAAGATCACACATTTGCCTAGTTGGGAACACATCTTTTTGGTCACACATTTTTCTTTTGTATTGTACAGGTATAAGGTCATTGGTTTGTGCACCTATTTTGACAGAGGCTTCTATGGACTATCAGGCCGTTCAAGTATCATCAATGTTCTCACGGAAAATTTGAGATCCATGGAATTTAATCATTTGGGAAAACTCATAGTGCTTGTCATCATTCCATTGGTTAAAAACTGCCCTCTAGAATGTTGGAATGAATGGATGGTCAGGTTGTTGGAACCTATATTTAGCTATTGTGAAGACATTTGTTATTATGCATGGTTCACTTTTCTTCATGAGGGCAGGGCAGTTCCAGCTTATTTCGGTTATCTTAAAGGACCAGAAGAAATAGTCAATCAATTTGAAAAAGAGATATTGCTTAAATTTACTCGTTCGGTATGTGAGCTTCTTCAGGTTTTGTCATCAGAAAGGTTGAATAGTGGGCTTTCACTGTTACCTTGTCGACCAAAAAATAGCATGAAAGCTGATTTTCAAGACTTGATGTCCATATCTTCCAGCTCCCTTATTGGGTACGAAAATATTGAATTGTATTTTCTGTTTGGTTTCTAGACGTTTACTTAGCTCCTCTTTATGATTACATGTAGGTTTCTTTTACTCCATAATTGCTTTGGGAGATTGAGTATGTACCTATTTGGGTGTTTGGCGGACTATGAAGCAGCGAGCAAAGCATTGGCATTTTGCTATTCTTTGATCCGTATATCAATCGCTTGTAATCTTGAGTGGCTGGATCAGTTTATTCTCAATGAAATGCTTCCAACTGTTATCTTACTTCTTGGTGGCATCCAGTGTCCAATATCAGAGCTTAGTTCTTCATTGAATTCAACCACAAAAGAAGATGCTAAGAATGTTGTTATTGATCTTTGTCGGCAAATCTACAAGCTATACCTAGATAATCAGGCAAGTCATTGAGTTTATTTTCGTTCTTTATATATGTACTCATAGTTGTGATTTCAGGGGTGCTAATCACACTCTAGTTAATGCAAAACTTTTTACTTCTTTGTGGAAACTTTTACGTATTACCGGCAGTTCAAAATCTTGTTTTCTTAGTAGTTTATGCAAAGTTAGAATGGTTGCATGGTTTAATGCTTCCTTGGAATGACAAGGATACATATCAGTTTGAGATATCTTTCTCAATACTGGCAGCGAGTGGACCAAATTTAGATAGGTTCTGTCAAAACTGCATGTCATTAAGTACCGTATCGCTCTAAATATCGCTCGCTGTTTGATACCTTCTGCATTCCTGTGTTCTGATATGTATTATATATAGTGTGATCAACATGAGATATCCAAAAAATCTGCTCACAGTTAGATGATAACGATACCTGATTGAAATTTGATATACATTTTGGGGGAAAAAAGCCTAGGATTGGAATTGACACTGTAGTGACGTAAGCAATCTGTGTGGTGCTCCGGCTAGATGCTTTATTTTCTTATAGTTTGATTGGCTTTGACGAGCTATAAGGATAATTTTGAATTTTTTACACAAATCAAGGTCATACTTAGTGAATGACGAGATGTGTTACAACATACTACCTTTATCCAGTGAGTCTTGCTCGGTCCAATGCTGTAACTTGCTCACATATGCGAGTGTACTTTTATCAGGTTTCTGTAGATGAATTGACGGACAGAGAAAACCTGTCTTGTCGCTTTCAATATTGGTTAACAAAGGAATTGGACGATCTTCGTACGCGGGCATCTTGTTCCGTGCCAGAGCATTTTCCAAAAGAAGCCGTCTGGAAATGGGAGGTTTGCTTTCTTGTTCTGTCTTTAGTAAATCAAATTTGGAACCCTTACCTGATTTGAAGTGCTTAGTTTTCATTTTTCTGTTGTGCTTCTGCCCAGTTGAACGAAGAATTTGAAAAATACCTTCCTGCATATATGAGTATGCTGGCTGAAGTGGATACAATGAATGACTGCTTGAAGGTAACTTGTTGCGCTTCTATAAAAATTATTGCTTTAATATACTGAACTCATAGTTATTTAGATCTAACGTTGGCTTGTAATTAAGTATTGCTTTAAACTATACCAGACTATATATGTTCTAAAATACCTCTACCAGAAACTGATACCAACATATTAATGTACAACTTTGGCCACCAATTTCTCCGAAACCCAAAATATCTACTTGCCTGATTTTCCTGATTCTGACTAAATATTGAAAAACATATTAATTATCACATTTATAAAGTTTGCCTGCATGGATGTCCTAAACATCAAGTGTTTGTGACCAGAGTTAGCACTGCATTAGTATGTAAAAGATTCCATTCAGGATCACAAAGAGCACCACAAATCCACTCATCATTAGTTTTAAGGAGAGAAGACGAGTAGCTCAAATCCACATCCAGGCCATGGGTAACAAACAAATGCGCCTGTGTTGGAATAATTAAACAGAGCAGTGTGGTCAAGGATTTTGGTGAGTGTGGGGAGGCTGCCATGCTCAACATTGCTGGGGCTTCACAAGAAGTTAAGTGCTGTGCTTGTGTGGCTAAGTGGAGCCCACCCGAGTACGAGCTGCTAATGGATCTTGAAGCCGCTTGTATGTGTACTGAAGGAGAAAGGGCTTCCGGCAAGATTTTGGGGGGAGGCAGTCACCACGGCGGTGTGCCTGCTGAATCGCGCTCCCACCAAGAGTCTAGATGGCAAGACGTTGTATCTCCATGGCATGGGCGGAAGCTAGCCGTGCAGCACCTCTGCACCTTTAGTTGCATCCACTACGTCAAGGACATGCGTCCACAACCCAAGAAGCTTGATGATCAGAGAGCCCCTATGGTCTTCATCGGATATGACAAGCGCGTCTAGGGGCATCGCACCTATGATCCGGTGAACAATCACCTGCACGTCACGCGTGACTCCGTCTTTGACGAGGCGGCAAGCTGGGATTAGAGAGAATACGACTTGGCCCCTCCCAGAGGGGGCTTCATCGTCGAACACATCGTCACTGCGATGCATATTGCAGAAGTTGGGGCAGCTGATTCCCCTGCTTTGGGCTCGCCTGCACCATCGTCGAGGTCCCCTGTTACTATGGGTAAGTCCACCAGCGGCATCACCTGCTCCGAAATCCCTTGTTCCATGTTCCCCTGTTTCGGCATCGATGCCAAGCCTTGCTTCAACACCAGCGTCACCTGAGCTCGTCTCCCGCTGTCTTACGATGACGAGTGGGTAGATGCGTACCATGAGGCCGAGCCACTCCGATACCGCGCCATCGATAACATCAATGAGGACGCGCCGATTCTTGGTGAGGCGTAACGAGAGCTTGGTAGTGGCGAGCCAGGTTCCTTTGCCAAAGCGGAGCAAGACTTGGCGTGGTCTGCTTCCATGAAGGAGATGGACTCCATCCGACACGTAGGAGTTGGTGGACCTCTTGTGCGACCATCGTCCAATTGGGTTGCGCTGGGTCTTCGAGCTGTAGAAGAACGAGGCCAGCGCTGTGATCAAGCACAAAGCGCACCTCGTTGCCAAGGGTTACGTGTAGCATTACGGGATTGACTTCGAGGAAGTCTTTGCCCCTGCCTGTTGCGTGGATTGAATTGGTACGGCTCCTCGCACTTGCTGCTCGCCATAGTTGGCAGGTTCACCACATGGACGTGAAGGCGGTATTCCTCAATATCATGTCGGTATTCCTCAATGGTGTGCTCGAGGAGGAAGTGTACGTGTCGCAGCTGCTGGGATTTGTCCTCCCCATGCAGGAAGGCAAGGTGTTGCGCCTGAACAAGCACCACGTGCATGGAATGCGCGACTTGATGCCACGCTGGAGTCTCTTAGATTCAAGCAGAGCGCACGCAAGCATGCTATCTATGTGCCCGGCCGTGGCGGTGTGTGGCTGCTGGTCGGCGTGTATGTCGACGACTTGGTCATCACTGTATCGGATTCCGACAGGATTGACCGTTTGAAGGACGAGATGAAGAGGCGGTTCCTCATAAGTGACCTTGGGCTGCTCTCCTAATTGGGGATCTCCTAATTGGGGATCGAGGTACATCAGTTGGAGGAATCAAGCTATACCTCATTGGGTCTTGGGAGTACTGCAACCTCGCGGCAACGCCCATGGAGACTTGGTCAAATTGAGCGGGAACAGTATGACGGAGGAGGTTGATGCTACGACCTATCAGTGCCTGAGGTACCTTGTCCACACAAGGCTTGACATCTCGTTCGTAGTGGGCTACCTAAGTCGCCTCATGGAGCACCCCACAAAGGAGCATATAGGAGCGATGAAGCGGCTACTTTGCTACGTCGGCGGCACAATCGACCTCGGCCTCGACTACCCACATGGAACGGGAGAGGCAACATTAGTTGGCTACTCATACAGCGACCATGCCAGCGACATCGACACACAGAAGAGTACATCAGGCGCTTTCTTCTTCCTTGGTGCCAGTCTAATCAGTTGGAAATCGGCGAAGCAGCGGATTGTGGCTCTGTCTTCATGTGAAGCAGAGTATGTTGCCGCAACAACAGCGGCATGTCAAGGCATCTGGCTGGCACGGTAGCTAAGCGATCTCACAGGAAAGAGAGCTGCCACTGTGAAGCTGAAGATTGACAGCATGACCACACTGGCACTCAACAAGAACCGAGTCTTCCACGAGCGGACCAAGCACATCAGAATCAGGTATCATTTCATCCGCCAATGTTTGGAGAATGGGATCATGTTTGCTGAATTTGTCAGCACCAAAGACCAAGCGCATACATCCTAACGAAGGCATATGAGTGTGTTTGATTCCATGAGCTCATTGCAAGGATTGCAATGGTCAAGATGAAGTAAGGAACACAAGGATTAGGGGGAGAATGGTAGAGTAAACCTTGGGTTTATGGAATGTTTCTAGAGTATAGTTGCGTACTGTAGCACCACCTTACTGTAGCTGCGGGTGTGCTCTAGAGTCTAGTAGTAGTAGTAGCAGCAGCCAGCCAGCCCCTATGTACTATAAATAGCACCTGCTCCCTCCGTTCCCCAATACCTTTCGTTCTAGCACTTCTTGCAGGAACCGATGAATTTGGCAAATGACACTGCTGCCCTTCTGCCAACGCGTTCTACTCCACGTGAAGTCCCCAGATTGGAATGTTCTACGCCACCATTGCCACCATCCCGTTGTCCTCCTCGCCTTTCCTCCCCAATCTCATCCCTACCCAAGCCCAGTACCACCTCCTTCCCTCCCCAATCTCCTCCTGCCCGAGCTCACCGATGCTGCAGGCCGAAGGAAGGTCGCTGCCGTCGCTGCTGGGCAAGGGATTCAGCAGGCAGTTCAAAAGGTTGACATATTTGGGAATCTCCGAGCCGTCGTCTAGGCGTGTCCGCGAAGGAGGCCGCCATCGCGAGCCCGGGCCGCTGCTGCCAAGTTCGCCATCGGCGCCAAGTTTGCCATTGCCACCAGCTCCTTATCATTATCATGGTGCTCGTCGCATTGGACCTCGCTGGCGCGCCCTCAAAGCTATTCGGATCTGGGGAAGGGGGTAGCTGTGGTGGGCAACTGACGGGTAGGCAGCTCGCCGCCACGTTGACCTTGTCGGCGGCCCCTTCACCCATCCCGTCGTCGGGAGCTGTTGCGCCGCCTCATACTTGCCGTTGCTGGGGCTGCCACGATGGCATGGAGATAAGAAGGATCCAGAGCGAGATGGGAGAGGAAAGGAGTGTGCCCATGTGCTGCTGTCAGTGCAATTTTTATTAGTTGGATTCGGTTGGGGACATCGTTTCACTTGGCATCGGGAGGGGAGAACGACACCTATATTGGAACAGATATTTTGCCACATAGTGACAACCAAAAGGGGACGGAGGGAGTAGTGTGCCATGTATGTGAACTCTATTTGTGCCCTTTTAAAGCAGTTACAATAAGCAATAAGCTGTTCAGTTCAGTCCAGAACTGCAGCCTCTCTTTGCCTTCCTGTTCTAGCTCTCTTATAGTTGCTGCTGTCCGGCAGCCGCTAAATCTAACAATAACCATGCTTGATTGGGCATATACCTTATGTTTTTTTTTCCTGGAGGAATATACAGAAGGGGAAGCCCCTACTGTGGTAGATACATTATATAAAAACCAAAAGGACCAAGGTGCAAAGTCTAAACCCTAAACCCTATACCTTATATGCTCATGAATGAAACATAGAACTCTATCGATATCTAGTGTCTTTTGAGTTAAGTCTAATATATAAAAACCAAAAGGACCAAGATACTTTTGAGTTGCCATCTTATACTAAGATACAAGCCTAGAAAGCCCTCGTTGATTCATGATTAAAGACTTGTCTATAAATATCTTTGTACTACAAGTTTTGTTGATGTGAGAAAGCAGGAGATACTATAGCTTCCTAACATATGCAATATGCAAATTGATTTGTGGTTTCACTGATGATCTCTTTGCTTGCAGAATAATTATTTGGGTTGTGATAACCTTCTTGACAAATTGAAACCTGAATTTAAGTCAAAGTATGGTATTTACGACTCTGCACATCCTTATTTGCGGACCATGTCTCGTATGTTACGGGTGAGTTTCTTGACGCCCTTCAGCTTTCAGACAGCCATGGGTGAGTTCTGTTGTCTAACGTTAGTTTGTTTTTGATATTTTTGAAGCGAAAGAGGCCTCCTGTATATGCCCAGAGTCGTACCAAATGGCTCTCACAACTTTTGTACCGGCTTATTACTCTTAAACCTTATGTAAAGGTATCTGTCATGATCATTGCCTTTCAGCGACTGGAACACATGTGACATTACTCATTTGCAGCTCTCTGATTCTTGGGAAAGTGTTATGGAGCGTCTTCAGGAAAACTGTGAAACACGATTTGACCCTGTGCAATGTGATCCAGCAAGCGCAATTGACGTGAGTATTGGCGTTCTCTAGTATCCATTGTAGTTGAAAACGCATAGGAATGTCTTAATATATATATTCTTGCAGATTTTCTTTGACTCACTATTGTTTTACTGGGAGCCTCAGTTTCACCCATTGATACGCGAGGTTATCATGAATATTCAAGTTTTCCTCTGTTATTTATGTTGACTTTGTTCTGTTGGTGCGTTTCTATGCTGCACTTTAATTAATTGTCTTATTTTCCAGAGTCACAAGGACATATTGAAGACAATAGCTTGTGAATTAGCCTCAGCAGAAGAACTTGTACAGCTGGAGGTTTGTTATTCCTTTTGTTTCTCAGTTGTCAGAACTTCACGTTTGATTGCACCTGTTATCTCTTTTCAGCCACTGGAACCGCACCCGGATGACTTCTTGGAGCATTTGCAGCCTTATGCACGGATGTATATCAAGAGAAAGAAGGAGGATTCTGGGGTATGCCAGTACTGATACTGATCTTAGCTCTCTCCACATAAACTCTGTTAGTTTTGAGCTCTGTATGGCTTTTTATTTCCTTTTTGTTTATATTAAAATCAAATATAATGTACATGTTGAAAATATTGATGGCACTGTATTTAGAGTGTGGTATGGGGTGACTTGACTTGAACAAGCACATGTATGTAATGCCATGTAAAGGCACTAATGCAGTATATATGCCGAGGGATGTTACATGGGCTGACCTAACAGAGTGACTATAAGCTTATCTACAATGTCATTTGCCAACTCTAGTGCACTTGTGATAAAGAAATATATATATATTTTTTGAAACTGTACTTGTGATAAAGAAATATTTGAGTTTACTTTGTAGCTTCTTTCATGGTATAGTGTGGATCTGTCGGCTTTTACCCTGCTGCGAAAGCTTGTATAAGCATGTATTGTTAATGGTGAATTTGAGTGGATAGGAATAGACTGACACTTCCACTCATTGCAGCTTTGCATTTATTAAAGTTTTGATGCATACTATTAAGAGAAAAAAAACATTGTGGCACCTTGACCTAACTTGGGATTTGTCCATGAAAGTATTAAGTCTGAGGGATGAGATAATAATTGATTACAAAAAATGGAGCTAGCTGCCAATTCAACATTTCTTGGTTTAATGGGTTTCTTCTTGCTCAAATACAATTGGTTGCCTGGGAGCTTTGGAAGCATCGGAGCGACTGTGTGTTTAATTGCACGCAGCCTAGTATCTTGTGGTGCCCAGATGGGGCTTCCTCTCTCTATGCGCTGGTTAATTAGTTGTTAACTTAATAGGCCTGCTGGCTGATCGTGTGTGTGTGTGGGTGTGTGGGGGGGTGGGGGGGTGGTGGGGGGGGGGGGGGGGGGGGGGGCATATGCACTTACTTAAGGTAAAAAACGAATCACAACTCAATTAATGTGATAGTAAACCTGCATATAAAGCATACATATTAATACATGGTTATGCGAAAAATGAATTAATGAGTCTTTTTTATTATAATAGAAGAAGGTAACTTACACTGTAGAAACATGTTCTTTCACAAGTGATTTCATGGCAATGGCTTTGAACCCCCAAGAAAACCTCAACAAAAGTAGGGCAATAGCCAAATAGATGATTTGACACACACACATACACACACAGTCGAATCAAATTTTGAAGAGGTCCTCCTTCTTAAAATTCTGTTATTTTAAAGGGGCAAAAAAGATTGTTAGGTTGCCTTGTGAATAAAAATAAACAACAACTAAAAAACAACCAAACAACATGGCATGATATTTTTTCTTAGGCGAGGGGAGCGAGCGTAAGCACTTATAAGATACAAAAACCGAATCACAACTTGCATTGCCATATGTATTTTGTTGTGGAGGGACGAGGGGCCATAGAGCTGGATAGCTATTTTCATCGGTCCGGTGGAGGGATGGGGCTACGATCTTGGAAAAAAAGTGCCTAATTTATGTAAAAAGTTTGTGTCATGTTCATTTGTATTGGATACACCAGCATAATAATGCACACTTTTTCCCCGAACTATTTAGTTGTTTATCATCGTGATAGAATAGAATAATAAATGAACCATTTGCTCGATTTGCTGAGTCTTTTTATGGTAGTAGTGTAAACAGCAGGCCGGATTAAGTGTAACTTGTTAAAGGGATCGTAGCTTAGTAGTGGTTAGAACAGCCTCAGTAACATCTCAGATTCACGAACTTTTAAAATTTAATAGCATTGTGCTTTCAATAGTAGGCGACATTCCCGTTAATGATAAGATGCTAGTGTGGTGACTGGTGAGTTAGTCAATCTCGAACTTGTAAATTGTTTTTCTTAATGAAATAGTATACAGCTCTGCTGCGTATTCGGGGAAAAAAAATTATAGGACAAAACCACCAGCTTTACCTAAGTCCCTGGGCAAAATTCTTTGTTTTACTGCCTAAAGAAAAATGAATACTGAATCCTTTCCAGGAGCTGGATAAATTAGCACAGCTTCTCTTTTTGTGCTATTTTTCTGTTTTTGTGACCTGTAGTTTAAGCAAAGTAGTGCTCTTTCCATACTGTGCTTTATGTTCCAACTTGTGATGTTATATTAGAACTAAATATGATTATGTTGCTTTTATTGCTTTGGTATTCATTTTCTCTTGTATTGGATCATTAGTCTTAAACCTAGTGCAAAGTAATTTATTGATGCTCTTTCATTTTTATTTGAAGGCTTATATTTGCTTGTATTCTGTACTAAATTTGAAGCGTTTTCTCCAGTATTTTGTGGTTGCAAACCAGGTCAGATTGCACAAAAAGTTTGATGATCATTTGGCTTCAGGCTCGCTGGATGATTGTGTGAATGAGTTTAGTTGTTCTAAGGTATAACTGGTAGTTTCTAATGTACTGAATATTGCTATAATGGATCATATTTATTTTTAATTGCTTGGTTTCATCGTTTGCAGGATGAATTTGTCCATTTGGTTGTCAAGGAGAACAGTTCATTTGCAACACTGGACCATGATCTCATTAAAATGTCTTTTGAGGTTATTTTTACTTGCAGATTTGCTTACATGTTGTAATGAAATATATTTTACAATTTATGTTAACTTCTTTTAACCTCTCTATAGCGAAGGGCTAAGATTGTTGAATGGGAACATCAAATGTTTTCTTACTCACAGTGCTTAGCATCGCTCCTGGAAAGTGATGAGGTATAAAATAAGCATCCCTGTTCGATGTTTCATGATAGCTACCTATTTAGTAACCATTCTGTTTTGCCAATTATTTTCTTATCTTTAGAGTGCAACGTTGCTTAGTGTAACATTTTAAAGCAAAAGAAGCAATTCAACGTCCAAATCATGATATTTCTGTTGGGACAACCTTGTTTCAGATACTGGAGAAAACGCTTTGTGGATATTTTTCATTCTTGACCCATATAGTTCTGTTATTATGAATACGTAGGACCCTTAATAGTCTATGTTAATTGAACTGTGAATTACCTCAGTTCAATCAATTCGACCTTTGTTGATGAACTTTTGACCTACATCATTCTGTAACATGCTACATCCGATAGTTACGTTATGGCAAATTCTAATTTATATTATTTCACAAAGTATAACAAACAGGGCAAGTTACAATTGTATCCAAATTAGTGTCATGAGTCTACAAAAAAGTTTTCGAGAACTGCATCAACACAAGATTCTACCAAATTATGATCGCAGTTAGAATCGAATCAGCCTAATGAATTTCAAAAGTATATTCTACTAAAAGATATTATGACAACCTTGTTTCAGATGAAGAATGAACTTGGAGATTTGATGAATGTGCTGAATGCAGAAGGCTTTTTCAGAGTTGATGACAATTCTATGGACTGGGTACTTCTCTACTGAAAAAATTCATAACTGCTGTTACATTTTGAAATAATGACCATGTTCTTTTGTTTTCGTAGGATAAGAAACTGTTTTCAGATTCAGTAGAAAAATTCAAGGATGTGGTTTTCTCTGAGCAGCGCATTGAAAAATGTCTTGTGATCCGAGGAATAATGGTATTCTTTGCCAGCATTATTCTTATAAACTTTAAAAAATTTATCGACCTCAATTTTTTTACGACTCGTATCAGGATTATCAAGAAATCTTGCAAATGAAAGGCGTCAAATGGCAAGATGCGTTTAGAATGGTAGACCTCAGAGCTATGAATGTATTTATTTCATTTATAATGACTTATCTGGGTGAAATTTAAGACTCCAAATGGGTGATTTGACAGGTTGT
Organism: Eragrostis tef; assembly: GCA_000970635.1. Lineage (NCBI taxonomy): Eukaryota > Viridiplantae > Streptophyta > Magnoliopsida > Poales > Poaceae > Eragrostis > Eragrostis tef. The sequence continues at coordinate 70,582 of LAPY01002842.1, forward strand.
TAGTAATACAATTTACTCATGGAAGGAAAATCTCCACGAGGTATCAAGAATTAGTTATGCGATATGATTGGTATTTTTGTGTTTATTCACTTTTTTCATTTTTTTTTTCAGTTTTGGGTGACCACAAGACACTATAAACATCAATACTATGAGATACTTGCACAACCACTTCAAAAGGTTAGTAACCTTAACTTTCATGCACTACTTTAATTTTGATTTGTATGAATACAAAAAGCTGCAACCAATACGGTTTTAACCAATGAAACCGGTTGAAAAGGCTGCTATTTGGTTCATTACTTTATGGTGATTTAATTTTCATTCATATTGCATGGAAATTTCGGCTGAAGGATGTGTCTTTGTTGTGTTGATTTGGCATGCAGTGCCATTGTTTCTTCTTTTTGAGGGAATACGGTAGGGGAAGCCCCTACTGTACTACTTTATATATAAAGAAGGTAACCAAAACAGAAAGACATCTCTGTTCATCAGGAAAGCAAACGAAAAAAAAAAACTACCTACCTCTGGAAGAAAGAGAAAAGGGCCACCAAGAAATGATTCACAGGGTAAATAGAAGGTCACTCTAGGCTTTTAATAAGAGTCAGGAGGAGACCAAAGTTCTAAAGGTTGGTATTTAGGCTGTGCTAGTGTAAGTAGACTGTCTTTGAAGCACCTGTTCCACGGTAGGAAAGTTGCTGCAGTGCCTCTGAAGATCTGATCATTTCAAATTTCCCGTGCTGCGATGGAGCTTACGTGATAAACTGATGTTTGCATTGCATTTTCTATTTCTGAGTCATTGCAAAGACGCTGACGGGTCATGAATCCATAATCCCCGATGACTAAGAAGGAAGTTCTAGGCAATCTAATTAACCAGATAATGTGAACATTTCAGAGTTGGGTTTTGATAGGCCTTGTCTATGTCAGAAATAAGCTTCTCAGCAAATATTTAATGGAGGTTATATTTTTAAGCAATGTCACTTTATCTTGAACTGTTGCTTGGTAGGCACATTGTTTACTGGTAGTCTTTATTCCAAATGACCAAATATATGTCGTTTAAGACATTGACATGGTCTCGAACATGACACTTTGACTATTATTTATACCAAATTAAATTGCGTAACATAAAAATAACTATACAAAATAAAGGTGTTTTAAGTTATGAATAATTTTTTATCTATTTTTTATGCTGGCTTTCTTAATATCAAAATTTCAACAAGGGGCCTCAATCTAAACTGCTAGTATTAGTTAAATATTGATGGTCAAAGTTTAAAAAGTTTTACCAGCACACTTCATTAGACAACACTAATTTGAATCGGTCGGAGCACCATAACTATAACGGAAGCAGCCTGCATAGTAAATTTGCAATTCAGTCAGATTTTTAACATATAAGCTAAATATAGAATTTGATGCTTAAAATTATATTGTAAATTAAAACTTTAAACCTTGACCTGGGGGTGTGTTGCAGAGTTTGCAAATCCCACTCCTCCCTGAAGATCCTTTCCACACCTTCTCAAAATTCGAAGCTTGTCCTCCATTTCTTATCAATGTCCAACGTTCAGTGCAGCGTTCTCCACTAAGCAATGCTGTTTCCTTTCTTTTTGCTTCGGCTTGAAAAGAGACCGCTCATCATGCTCTGTAGTTGAGATCCTGTGGTGATGTGTCACCGGCCTCACCCATGTGGAATTTTACTAGATTTGGCTTCATTCCATTTGAAAATTTTGTGAGCTGTCTTTCCATCATATTTCATTCATTGCTAATGTTTTGAACATCTCTGTTGCCTTTCTTCTGTGCAGGTGTTTTTAGTGGGTGGAGCACCAAAACCAAAGTATGGTTGACTGAGGCATTGCCTTTGTTACTGTCTTCTAGGTCTGATTTAACAACATTCTGATGTTAACTCATGCATGAAGCAATCTTTTTTGGCGAAACATGTATACAGTTTCTTGGAACCATGGTCCTAGACTCCTAGCCTCATAAGCTGCTGTTCTGGATGAGCTGCAGTTTGAAGTCTGCTGGGATTTGATTAACATGTATATCACGCAAGACTGAAAGCCCTTTCTTTCTGTAGATTGACTAGCTTACATGAAAATTCACCTGATGTTGATCTCCAACTGTTGATTCTTTAACATGCTTAGCTACGTTGTTTCTTGGGATTATGATGCAAACCAAAATTGTGGTCGGAGCTTTGGGATATATTTAGCATTTTACTTAGATTCTGGATTACTCATGGTCCTGCCGGCCGCTGCCTAGCATTATTCGTACGTTTAATGTAATGCTCAAATGAGTTTGAGAACTGGATTTGACCTGATAAAAAGAGGGAACAGTTGGGCCAGAGGAAGATTCGTCCTATCATGTGTTGGGTGACATGTCGCGTTGGCACATTTTTGCGACGATACAGGAGTTTCGTCACAATTTTTCTATTATTCATAGTGGCATAATTTGCCGGTACAAGAAATCATTGACTATTACAGTTTTGTCGTAACTAATATATCCATAATTCTATGGTACAAAAATCAATGATAAGGGCGCGTTCGTTTCATCAATTTAGACCCCTCTAAACTTTAGCACTAAAGAAAATCTTAT
>LAPY01002843.1:46038-56254 GCA_000970635.1 Eragrostis tef
GCTTGTGTTTGTCGAGGCCGTTCGCCTCTTTTGTATAAAGACCTTTATGTAACAAAAGGCTTGTATGAGACTCGGTAATATAAATAAAGTATTAGCTGTGAAGCATTTTGTGAAAGTGTCGTATCAGCTACTGATCCAGAGACTGATACGGAGAACACTAAGTACTTCAGAAATAGGGTATGACAGCCACAGCCACGGTGATATTGAGGTTGCTACCGTCTGTCACTTCCCCATGTCATGTTCCACTTCGACGCGAGCTTTCTCGAAGCATGTTGCGGCGTTGCAATCGTCCTTCACAGGTTGGCGCATGGATCGCAGGCGCACAATATAGGCGCAAATACGACTGAGGCTGAATCTTAGCAGGGGACTGTGTGAATCTTAGCACAACGTAGACTGAATCTCACGGCCAGCTTGTTGGCCTTCGGAATTATTAGTTCACCCTGTCTTTATTTGGCACTAGGCCTAGCGAGCCAGCTTGGGGCTGCCTGTATGGAACTTTGGTATTCTTCTTTGTTCTCTTTTCTCCTATCTTAATGAAAGGGCAGTGCCCCTGCCAATTTGCGTCAAAAAAAATGTTGCGGCGTTGCCATCATCACCAGGTGGACGAGGTTCAGGCCTCCGGCGCTTGCTGAGTGCCTTCGTTAACGTTTCTTCATCTTCTCTTGTGCAATCATTGATCCCAGCATGAGAAGTGAAGTTCCTTATTTCAGCGTATGCATGCATATCCTCAGTTCTGCATCAGATAAATTAAAATTGCTCATCCTTTTTCTGTAGCAGATCTGGTTTCAGTGCCCTGTTCTGCATCGCGACTCAAGCAGATGCATGAAAACTCGAGAAGTTCATCTACCCATTACCACCATTAACTTAGCTTTGTTGCATGCATGTTTTCATATACTCTGTCACTGCTCACTGCTGACCTCTTTGTCACATTGTTTTTCACAACAGTAGAGTACAACCACAAAGCTATATCATGACTGATGTGTGTCTCGAGCGAGAACCGTTTCTGATTGCACTAGTAGCAGCACAAGAACAGACTTCTTCGCTTTGAAAAATTGAAAAGAAAATAAGAAGAAAAAAAGAGCATTGTTATCGAGTCAGGCATGGTGTCCACAAATGGGGTCGGGAAAAAGTTGCAACACGTCTTCTATACATTTTTTTTATTTGCGAGGGAAACAAGGGGTACAGTTTGAGGGATACCCATCACTTCCTGCGGAGGAACATGAAGGAAGCAACTCTACTTCAGAAGCAGCAGCAAGATGCTCCACTGAAGACCTGCAAAATCACTTCATGCCCAGATCGAGTACCATTTTAGCGCAAGAATTCAAGGACGGACACAGAAATCACTTCGTGCCCAGATCGACTACCATTTCACCACAAGCATTCCGAGGACGGACACATACGTGAGGAACAGAGTGGACTAGCAGCACATGTAATCTGATTCACCTGTAATCTTCGGTTATCCCACTTGTATCGTGCCTAGGATGTACTAATAATTAACATTTTTTTGTGAAGTACATTCCATAACTTAATTTTCCATTCTATTAGATATCCGAGATGAACAAACTACCATGACGAGTATACATTATCTCCCGACTGATGTGTTCACGTCGGATCGAGAGATTCCACATGGGCATGGCACAAGAGAGGCCTACACTGCAAGTTCGTATGACTGGCTAAACCATGCATCTCTATTTTGTGAGTTTCCTTTCGATTACCCATGTGTTCTGCATGTGTCTCATTGCGAAGTAAAAGCATCACAAAGTCACATGTTGGCAGTAGGCAAATATTTGATGCCGAGTTGATCAGCTTTCCCGAATGACAAGAACCGAATCAATATTTTTGTCATTCTCTTGGCGTGAGCCCTTAACATATTTTTACTGGTGAGAGTCCTTAAATATCCCTGTTGTTTAGCGTTCGTTCATCGAGAGAATGCGTGGTAGGGCAATCGGGCAGCTTGACATATTTTGAGAAATTGGAGATAAACAAACAACATCCATAGCAATGTGTTTCCGAAAATATGGACTAGGTGCCTTGCGATGAACTGAAAATGTTCAGGAGGCCGGTTGGCACCGGCGTTGCTAACTGCCAGTGGCTGTGGTGATGTCGACGTGCACGTCCACACCAAGGGAATTGGGTACGGCTACGAATCGAGGGGCAGCCATGCAGTGTCTGCCATGCAAAGCACCACCATGGAGGCTTCGACAAGCCCGGCAATTGGCGTAGACCGGGGCACAGGACATCGCGTCCCGAGATGAGCCACATGAGGCCGCTGCATCACCCAATGCAACCGCGGCCGCCGCCATTGATGGCCATGTTTGCTCCCTTCTGTCTTACTACCACCCGTACTATGAGCATGGTTCATTTGGATAGCTTGCAGAATTTGCACTGGTTTTCTGCGTTCCATAGTAGAAGAAGGGGGCACAGTTTGAGGAATACTCGTCACTTCCTGCGAGGGAAAAGGAAAGAAGCAAATCCAGGTCAAAAGCAGCAGCCATATGATCCACTGAGGAGCTGCAAAATCACTTCGTGCCCAGATCGAGTACCACTTCAGCGCAAGCAATCTGAGCATGGAGACATACGTGAGGATTTAGGAACAAGGGTACTGGTAGTGCACGAACAATCTGGTTGAATTGTATGTAATCTTTTGTTAATTCACTTGTGCAAAACATGTGTTCCGAAATTCTCTCCGAGCAAGAAACGGTTGCTGGTGACTCGGCGTCAAGCCAATGAAATTCCATGTCCTGAAGCCCTGGAATCGATTTGACAGTTTGTGGAATCATTCGCATGAAAGCGATGCTCTGTTCTGGAAAGCCAAAGTCAAGAGAGACAGAGTCAAAAGAAACAGGCGCGTTTTCACCCAAATTCAGAAGCAGCCGGTAGAGGTGATCAAGATGATTGAGGAGGACATGGCGCTTAGGAGCAGAGCATATGGAAGAGCAGATTTTGATTTTATTTTTGGTGAACACGAGAGCCAACAGGCCAACAACGTAACTTAGCCCCACATTTTTTTCGCTCTCATATCTGCTTGTACATAAACTCTATTCTACCTTAATGAAAAGGCAGTACTCCTGCCTCATTTTCGGAAAAAAAAAAAGAGAGAGAGACAGAGTTTACAGGTACAGCGATGCGCCTCTCTTCTTCTTGCTGTTGATCACTGATCAGAAATGGAACGCACTCACATCTGGGCTGGTGCTGGTCGACTTGCTCCGTATGCAGAGTTTAGACCCGAGTAGTGGCAACGGCGGCGACAAAATGCTTCTTCTCCACAGGTCCGACCACGGCCGCGACACAGCTGGTCTGGTCTCGACGCCGTCCTCTGCTCCAATCAAGGGCCAGTCCTCTGACCAAAGAATCGCGTGCCCACGTACACGCCAACGCAGTGTCTTGTGCTTCGAGATGTGACGAGTTACGGGCTAGTGGAGCCGCGAGCTTGAGCGCACGCGCAGGCGCCACCGCCGCCTATGGCTACCGCGCTCTCGGGGCGTCGCCGCGTCTCGGGGACGCCGCTGCGGGAGAATCTCGGGGGCTGGAGCTCTGAATGGGTGGGGAAGAAAGCGGATCCGGCCTGGTGGCGGAGACGGCCAGGGTTGGTCGGCGGCGGTGCGGTGCCGCCGGGGAACCATGTCGCCGGCCTGAAAGTTTTCAAAACGCCCCCTGGTTTGGATCGCGATTAATAGTCACGATCCAAACTATTTGCAAAATGCCCCTTAATTTGGATCGCGACTATTGATTGCGATTCATTTTAGGGGTATATATGCAAAACCGCGATCCGAATATATGCAGAAACCCCCTCGTTTGGCAAACAGCCCCTCGGTTTCGGATCAGGCCCCCCTGTTCCCGTCGGCCGCGGACGGCGGCGCCGGCGCGTCTTCTCCACCTCCGTCTTCCCAGCCAGCAGCGCAGAGCCCAACCTGTCAGGCGAATCCGCGACCGAGCAAGTTCTCCACTCAGCTGCTCCCACCGCGGCAACCAGTCGCCGCCTCACCGGAGGACGGAGGCGCACGCTGCTTGCTGCCGCGTCGAAGCCGGGCGACGCAGCTCGCACCGGCCGGTAACGGCGTCTTGTTCCGACCGCGCCTTCGTCTCCTCACCCACCCAACCGTGAACGCGACCAATTCACTGCAACTGTTGCAAGCTTCGGTGCTCACACGCGATCAGTACATGGCGGTGGCGATGGATGCCGGCCGCGCGCGTGCTGAAACGCTGCTGCGTTCCGCCGGCGACGAGCGGTGGCCGCTGTATCAGGGTGGCTACTACTGCGCGGCAAGAGCAATGACGAGGCAGAGAAGGGATGATTACTGCTGTAAGCGACGTCCTCATGAACATGGTCTCTATGTATGCAGTGCCTCTTTCAGTTTTCAGATTTTGTATCATTGATGACCAAATTCTTGTTGCGGATTGATGAATTTCACATGTATGCGTTGCGTTTTTTCTTCTTGTTATTAAAGACAGACAAATGCTATTGTGCTTTTCAGTTTATATACTACATTTTGGCATATATCAAATGGCATACTTCAAGTCAGGATTTCAGACATGCTATATCACTCTTCGTGCCGGTCTTCTGTCATATGTTGTGTCGATGAACATCATACTTTTTTTTGCAACTTTCTGATGGTGAGGAAAATAAATGCTGACGGCAGTAACCAGTAAAGAAGCTCTGTAACATCTTGGCCCGGTTGGTTGTTCCATGAAATCATTTGCTTGTGTACGTTTTGTATTACAAATGAGAAATAAGATCTCCAATGCAGCAGCCTACTCTGCATCCTTCGGACCACAGAGCTCCGACTGTTTTCAACGTTAGTACCAACAGACTGCACCGTCCCAAAATAAAATAAAATAAAATAAAGGTACCAACAGACTGCAGATTCCAAAACCCAACATGGTAACAGCATAATTAGATGCGGCATGCACACTCATTCTTCATGCTTGTTTTTACACTACGGCTAGATCATTTATGGAGCAAAATAGAATGTTTGCTGAGCGCCAGAATCAATCAGATTCTTCAAACAACATCCATACCAAAAAAAACCCTGTCTCCAAACGTCAAAAGAAAAGCAGAAAAAAAGATAGAAAAGAATCAAGAAGATAGATTTGGCTTGTATGGTGCACTAAGCACCAACATTCCCCATATTCCTCCCCCACCCCTCTTCATCTACAGAAAGAACTATTTTTTTACACAGAAAAACAATTGCACGAGCTAACCCTTCTGGTCATCATCTCGTCCATCATGGCCAGCTAAGGCATAGCCGTCAACCTCCCATTTCTGATGGTATTCATGGGAGCATTTAGAAGCTCTCCGCTTCAAAGCGCAGCCCTCCCTTTGGCCGCCACTCTGTGCGCGCCTTCACAATGTCAGCTCCAGACTCCAGCTGAAGCAGATGATCACACTGGATGGCAACAGCACCTTGATCTCCATCGGTGGTACAATCTCCTGTGACCGCGGTGAGTGACTGCAGCACACTGTCACGGCCACACTCCTTCCTGTAGTCCAGGGTCATACTTGCAAGTTCATGCTTCTCCAGTATTGAAATTGGTGCGCTCTGTCAGGAGAAAAAAAAAAGAGAAGGTTAAGTAACTCTGACTCGTAAAGAAACGTTAGAAACTCAGCAGATGACTATTGATGACAGTACTAATGGCTACCTAAAATGTATAATTAAGCAGATGTTTTAGAAAATAAAAGATGAATTCAAACGGCGATGTCCTCTAAACAACCACAGGGCAATCTGGTAAACACCAAATATCTCATTCTCATTCATCCAAAACAATGAATAAAAGGGAAAAGATAAACAACCTCAAGAATCCATCCAATGTACTTAACATTGTTCACATGCTGGTTGACATCAAGATCACTCCACCGAGGCTGTTGCAGACAATGGAACCAAATGACAAATCTTGTAATGTAACAGCAGTTATATTAGCAGTCAAAGAATGGTTACTATGAATGTCTAAAAGACTTACAGTAAGCCCCTTCCTTATGAATTGCTTGGTAGAACCACCATCAATTTTGTTCCCTGGCTTGCCTAATTTTTCACTCTGCTCATCTGTTATAGCTAAACGGCTATTGAAGTATGGGCCTATTTCAGCTCTAACTTCCTCTGGCAATTTTGAAAGTCTTCTAGTCTTCTTATTCATCATCACCCAAGTACTGCAGTCAAGGATCCAAAGGCGCAATAATTAAGAACTGCATCAAATGACCAAACAGATTCTTGACACATGAAATGGATGGAGCCCAAACCTTGTAGCTCTCAAGATTGTTCGGCCAGAGTTGCAGTCACGGACATGCCAGTCTCGACGCATGCCATTTTTCCCAGAAGCAGCAACCCATGTGTCAACTTGAACCATATCCCCCCTAAGATGGAAGGTTGCAAAAATAGTCACATTAAATTCATGAACAATGTCTGTGTATACATGACCTAATAAAAGAATTCCAGTATAAATTGCCTCTTCATTTTCTAGTTACATAATTTAATGATAGTAGCAATACTATACAGTATAGAGTTGATGCTTATAGCTGCTGAAACATACTAGTGTTAGTTAAAAAATAAATCCACTGACATCAATCAGCATTGCAGCTTCTTCCTTGGTAGCTCAAGGCATTCATTGCACCACAGGGTGGAATCATTAATTCTAACACCTATAGCGACAAATTCACATACTCGGAGGTATCATACCCTGACGCGGTTAGTTAAAAAATCCAGGGAAGCTAGAAACAAACATCAGTATTCGTCAATTTAGGCAATGAACACGAAATAACCAAAAGTTTTCGTTGACACTAACTGTTGTATGTTCATTCATTAGTGGTGTTTGTTTTCCTATTCTGTCATGAGCAACATTCTATTTTTCAAACTTGATTTCACGCGTACTTCGATCAGCAGCGATATAACTGTTATCTCTGAGTAATGGAATAATTATGTTCCTTACAAAATCAACTAGGCTTTGTATGCTTCAACATAATATTGTGCACCGTAGTCTCTTAAATTTATGTGGTTGTATAACTATGCCCCTTAACTTGCAGTTTACTTTGGCACCTCCTTGAACATATCTCAGTTGCAGCAGCACCCCGTTTGCTAGTGGGCCTAGCTTCTTGACGCTTGGTGCATGTGAAGGTGGCAGACCATGATGCTTATGTTGACAAGATGAACGTCATGCAAGTCTAGCTCAGGTGTGACACATAATATTTACCCTTTTTCGAAACGGGTGTTCTCACCATGTGCCAACATACGAGAATGAACCCACTCGCATGTGACACTCTGGCACTACTACCTCCAAAACAAACACTTGACCACAAACATCTACACAGCAGTCAGCAGGGGCTAAGCCAGTCAAGATCATCGGGGTTATCACTCTTACACGATCGGGGGCAGCATTCTGGCAAACAGTAGCTTCTATAGATTTTGTGGAATTTTGTTGGGATAACTTGACACTGATAAGAGGTTGTGGCTTTACCCCTGGAGGTCAGGGCTCAGGGCATAGGGTTCCGCACCAGGCTAATAATTTGTAAGAGGTTTGGACACCTCACCTTTGGCTTAACACTCAAGTGCGCCCTGAAAATTGTTGGTGTGCCTCACCAGATTTGGCATTCGCTTAGATTGGCTCCAACGAATTGGTCACCCAAGCGCCTAAGTCCGCGAGTCACCAGCTTCAGTTCATTTGGCACCCACATGTTGGCGAGATGGGGGTGGCGAAATTTCTCGCTAAATCGTTGGCTCGCCCACGTATTGGCATGGACACTCTAAGCATGAGCCAATCGTACCCTTGATGATCCGAGAGCAAAAAGGATGACCCATGTTTTGGGAAAGCCTAGGGATCTCCATCTTGCCTGCAGCGAGTGCGTGGGATTGGTAATCAAAATGTTGTGTTTTTATAGGGTCCGTGTGACTGCCCAGATTTAACACGGGAAATTTTGTTACTGGTAGTGTGTTCATCAATAGTTCAATTATATGCTTTCCCATAGAATGGTGGTGCTTGAATGCCCTTGAGTTGGTGGATGAGTTTGATCTGTTACAATATAGGTGCAAGTCATTATGGAAATGGAGCAAAAGGGAGAGTTTTCAGGTGATTTCGCCTTCAAACAAGGGAAATGGCCTAAACCAGCTCAGCAAAATTTTCTGTTCCAAATTATCAAATAAGATCAACTAGCAAGCACCAAGAAAGCAAGATCTGTAGCAAATGGAGAAAATGAACACCAGGGTACAGGGACGCACAAAGTAAAGCAAGTTGAGAACGCAAAGTGACATATCAGCCAGTATGGGGCTAAAGAGCAATATATTTTAAATATAATGAGTAGTTGAGAGATATTGCATTCATGCAAGAGCAAGTGTGGACAGGAGCACCACCATATCCCTATTTGTAGCAGCGACATTCAAAAAGGTCTGTAAACATGAGTCAACCATACACAGATCACTCGATTTCCATTTATTCCCAGAAGCATAGTTAACTATAATACTATATAAAAGTTGTGGCTATGCACCTTTACCCAGCACTGAAACAAGAAATCAAGTTTGATGGATGACAGAAGCTCATCCCTAGAGACATTGGACTTCTGAATATGCAAGTACATAATGAATCATATCTAAGTGTTTCATTTTGTTTTCAAATGAAGAGAGGTCATTTTTCACATTTCACTCAGTTTATCTCCACGAACAAAAGCATGTACATGCCTGATGCCTCTTAACTGACATAAAAATATCATCTATTGAAAGAAATGTTAATTTTCATCCAACACAAAGAAACCAAGTTTCCTTTTATGAAGTCCGCATAAAAATTACTCGTTCAATTTGCATCCCCTATTTAGCTGCATTTGGCTAACTAAAAGGCATATACAAAATTAAAACTACCTAGTATATGAGCCTGTATGCCATGTTCCTCAGACTCAAGCATGAGACATGAATCTGTATGTGAGTAATACTATCATAAAGAATTTGCCTGCAGCGAGTGCGTGGGATTGGTAATCAAAATGTTGTGTTTTTATAGGGTCCGTGTGACTGCCCAGATTTAACACGGGAAATTTTGTTACTGGTAGTGTGTTCATCAATAGTTCAATTATATGCTTTCCCATAGAATGGTGGTGCTTGAATGCCCTTGAGTTGGTGGATGAGTTTGATCTGTTACAATATAGGTGCAAGTCATTATGGAAATGGAGCAAAAGGGAGAGTTTTCAGGTGATTTCGCCTTCAAACAAGGGAAATGGCCTAAACCAGCTCAGCAAAATTTTCTGTTCCAAATTATCAAATAAGATCAACTAGCAAGCACCAAGAAAGCAAGATCTGTAGCAAATGGAGAAAATGAACACCAGGGTACAGGGACGCACAAAGTAAAGCAAGTTGAGAACGCAAAGTGACATATCAGCCAGTATGGGGCTAAAGAGCAATATATTTTAAATATAATGAGTAGTTGAGAGATATTGCATTCATGCAAGAGCAAGTGTGGACAGGAGCACCACCATATCCCTATTTGTAGCAGCGACATTCAAAAAGGTCTGTAAACATGAGTCAACCATACACAGATCACTCGATTTCCATTTATTCCCAGAAGCATAGTTAACTATAATACTATATAAAAGTTGTGGCTATGCACCTTTACCCAGCACTGAAACAAGAAATCAAGTTTGATGGATGACAGAAGCTCATCCCTAGAGACATTGGACTTCTGAATATGCAAGTACATAATGAATCATATCTAAGTGTTTCATTTTGTTTTCAAATGAAGAGAGGTCATTTTTCACATTTCACTCAGTTTATCTCCACGAACAAAAGCATGTACATGCCTGATGCCTCTTAACTGACATAAAAATATCATCTATTGAAAGAAATGTTAATTTTCATCCAACACAAAGAAACCAAGTTTCCTTTTATGAAGTCCGCATAAAAATTACTCGTTCAATTTGCATCCCCTATTTAGCTGCATTTGGCTAACTAAAAGGCATATACAAAATTAAAACTACCTAGTATATGAGCCTGTATGCCATGTTCCTCAGACTCAAGCATGAGACATGAATCTGTATGTGAGTAATACTATCATAAAGAATGTACTTGATGAAACAAACAAATAATATAAGGTAATAATTAAAGTTGGAACAGGCAACGAAAAAGAGCTGTTTTGCCAAGTACAATAACACTAGAAAGAGACATTATGGTCACGGATTGAATAAAAGGTGTGTGTGTGATGGGGGGGGGGGGGGGGGGGGGGGGGGATATAAAAAATATATCTTTTTTTT
>LAPY01002845.1:16223-28116 GCA_000970635.1 Eragrostis tef
CCTAACGCAAAGGCTGCCGCATTATACACAGAAACACACTGGACGTAGGGTTGTTATTCTTCGGGAGGCCTGAACCAGTATAAACTCTCTGTGTGTTCTTAGATTGATCTCGTTCATAGCGTTGTTCCCACGATCCAAATATCTGCCGAATATCCCGATCAATCGGGTGACGACATATAGTAAATTCATGTGTACAAACAAAGGGTGGGGATCAAGCATGGCGGTGTTGGTATGTCTGTGGAAGGAGGGGGCTTTTTTTTGAAAAGGGGGGGGGGGGGGGGGGGGGCAGTCATTTGATTCACCACATTTTATCTTAGAGAGCTTTTTATATTACTGTCTATAGTTAACTAGTCATGTTTCACATTTTACCTTGTTCCTAACTAATGGCAATTTAATAGGCATAGCAGACCCTCGGTTCAGAGAGGATTCGGAAGAAGTCCATGAAGTATCAATCCTCGCCGCGAACAATGAGAGAAGTAGAGGTGACTCTTGAAAATGTACTAGTTAAGAAAATGAATTTCGTGAAAAACTCATCAAAGGGCTGCAAAACCCACCCGTCGCCTCAGAGATTGGGCTTCATGAGCGTGGTATGCCATGTGGCGGTCGAGCACTGAGTGCACTGCTCTCCCTCCTCCTTGCTGGTTCGGAGCCGCCAACACGATTATGCCATGAAGCAGTTTTGGACTACCCCTTTGATGCAGCTTATTCAGAAACAGCTTCAAAAGCTGGTAGAAAAGTTTGCTAAAGGGGTCTAAATTTCACCGGCAAAGATATTCGCTCATCGACTGAAACCAGGGCTATTTTTATGCGCCCAAATTGTAATAAGTGTGACAAAATTAAATAGTACTTCACTCCTACGCCCTGCCTCTTCTAAATACGCATGCAAATGAACAAAATTTACACTTATTTTAGGCATATATATTTTTATTTGATGGTGCCCCTGTTGTTGCCCATGTGACTGTACCGACCATGGCCTGTGGAATCTAGGTGACTCCATAGAGAACGCTAGATTATGGAGTAGGTTATATATAAAACGAAACGATTAGCACGAATTTTGTGGCTCTCTACCGGCCGATGTTGCTTATTAGTACGGTCACATCTTTGACGCAAAAAACGATCCGCATATGAGGGTTGTCAGCTGGCTGGTGACAAGTTTTGTCGTACGTCGTCCTTAATTAAAGAGCGCTTAATCTGTCCGCACAGCAAAATACTCCAACCATATTTGTACCTACAGGAAACTCGTTCACATTTTGCCAGAAGATAAGAAACTGTACAAATGAAAGAATACTGTCTCTTCTAAATCTGGGTGACACATACATATGGATGCGGGGCAGTGCAGGTACTGTCCGAGACAAGACAAGAGAGCACAACACGTCCACACGTGTGACCAGCTGCTCGCACGCGCGCGTGAGTACCGTTGATGCCACACACACACTCTAGTGTATGTTGTCATGTCGATTGCGCGTACCACGAACAAACAAGATTCTTGCACGCAATGCAATAATTGGCGCAAGCATGCGCGGCAGCATTGCATATAATTGGCCACTCTCATGAACAACGGCGCAGGCTCGTGGATGGCGCCGTCCCATCAAGACCTCTATCGCAGTGTTTTTGGGCCGGTGCACGCCTGATCATCTCACGTCCCTGTGTGCACGTACGTACCCGGTGTCCCTTTTGGACGACTTCTTAATTACTACTCCAGACCAAGAGACAAGGTGTAAAATGGGAACGTATATATATATGAGATTATAGTTGACAGAGATCAAGACACCAGAAACGGGCCCCTTCGATCATGTGGCTTCTGTCCAACCGTCTCACGCACGCATGCGGTGCTTCTTTTTTCTGATCTATAGGAGAAACCCGAAGGACCGAAGCATACGTGAGGTCAATGGATGGATGTGGACGAGCCGTCGCTACAGCTGAACAAAGCTGATGTCCCAATTCACCAGCAGCCCGGCGCGGCGCACCTGGACCGGAATACGAAGAATCTCATGTACCACCGTACCGAACCGATGGAACGGCATGCCGATCGATCGATCGTCGTATAACTTCGTATAATCTACTCCAGACCAAGAGACAAGGTGTAAAATGGGAACGTATATATATATGAGATTATAGTTGACAGAGATCAAGACACCAGAAACGGGCCCCTTCGATCATGTGGCTTCTGTCCAACCGTCTCACGCACGCATGCGGTGCTTCTTTTTTCTGATCTATAGGAGAAACCCGAAGGACCGAAGCATACGTGAGGTCAATGGATGGATGTGGACGAGCCGTCGCTACAGCTGAACAAAGCTGATGTCCCAATTCACCAGCAGCCCGGCGCGGCGCACCTGGACCGGAATACGAAGAATCTCATGTACCACCGTACCGAACCGATGGAACGGCATGCCGATCGATCGATCGATCGATCGAACGCAACAACACGTCTCCATGAATCCATCCATCTTTCCGTGCGGGACATGATTGGCAATCGATCGAAAGAGTGACTTGTGTACGTACATGCAACCGAATTGCACAGTACTACAAGATATGCAATGCAAGCATACGCAGCGTCCAGTACGTGATCATGAGCGAGTGGTCGGTCACGCTCCTCGAACCGGAAGATGGCCGTGGAGTGACGGAGTGAGTGATTGCGCACGCTCGCAATCATACGTGAGCGTACCCGATCGAGCCCAAGCGGTACGGTCGCGCACGAGAGGCCGCGACATCTCCGGTACAGTCGCCGAACTAATAACCCAGCCGGTAGTCACTGCCGCGTGGGGCCAGGGCCATCACATGTCCCCTGCTACCGCAATCAGGAACTGGTGCTGACGTGGACGCGGTAGACCAGCGGCAAATACTTGTCCTGATCAAGCTAGAGAGAGGCGCCATCATTACGAGGAGGGGAGCAGCTAATGAAGACGCCGCCGGCCAAGCGTGGGGGTCGTTGAGGTGACACGAGAAGAAGCCGAGAGCGACGGGGAGAGGGGGAGGCAGAGGGAATCCGCTCCATCCGTCGGGTGGGGCCCACAGGTGCACGTGTGGGTGGCCGCACGAGGGGGTGGTGGGCCCGCCCCCACGTTCCGAGGTCTGTGCTCCGGGGGAGGGACCACACATTCTCCCCGCTCGGGATCAAGTCTTCGCTTCCTCGCTGGCGCGTGCACACACACGGTTGCTGCTAAACTCGATCATCACGAAGAGCACATCGCTGGACGACGGTGTGATCTGTATAAATGGGCGCCTAGCTAGTTGAAACACTTCCAGCCTAGGGAGCCAGCCGAGCTTGCCCTCTTCTCTCTCTCCTTCCTCCTCCTTCCTCATCTCTCTCTCTCGGCGCTCTCGCTGTAGGGAGACAGAGTGAGAGAAACAGATTGGTGTGATGATGAAGAAGCACCAGCAGAGATCATCATCATCAGGGGGAGGGCTGAGCAAGGTGGTGAGGGAGCAAAAGGCTAGGCTCTACATCATCCGCCGATGCGTCGTCATGCTCCTTTGCTGGCACGACTGATCGATGAGCCCGCACGTTCACCTGGCTTGCTTGCTCCAGTATTATCGCGCTGCATCACGCATCAACAACAATGAAGATGGCCAAGGTCGAGTCGTCGGCAGCATTGCGAGTTCTACTCCTCAGTCAGTCTACGGCAATTATCTGACACCTCTGTAATTTAGCACTTTTCTTTCTGGAATATCCTAGCTATAATATAGACTTAGTTTTGTATGTACAGGCCTGCTAACTGATCCTGTTATATAACCACTAGATTCCCTTTCTCTCCATTTTTCTCGAGGTCTTGTAGTCAGACCTTTTGATTTTTTTCAAGGGAAACCATCATCTGTGAATTTCATCCATGTGTAGTAGGAGTACTTTTTTGCAAACGATCCGACTGTGGTGTAGTGTCCATGCCTTTCATTTTCTTTCTCCAGCCTTCAGATGTTCGGACTATTTGAGCATTTATGTTCGCGACCAACGTGTGCTACGCGGGCCGGGTGTCCCTGATTTTCCATTGCAGGCATCTCTTGAACGTTGTACTAGGATGCAGGGTTGTGATCTAACCTACACGTTTACCTGTCGATCTAGCGATAAACTGAGCTAAGAAATGATAAAAAGCGATTTTTTCCCTTTAAATTTCAGGGCACAAGTAATCCATATGGAAATCAGAGACACTAGCAATACTGACGAAGCACTGTACTGGCCAAGCTTTTCCAGTTCTTGGTTGGGGAAGACAAGTGATATATTGACAGAGTTTTCATGCGTGGCATGGGATCCATGCATGGTCCAGAATTCCAGATCCTACTTCTCAAACTGAGTTGTCAAATAATGAGGACATTTCCCTTGGTTATTTGAAAATTCATGGTACTTACTCCAAGGTTCAACTTCACGTTTGAAGAACTGTTTCACGAGCTTGATAGATAGGACGGGTGAGTGGAGTGGAGATGCGCGTACTCCATGCAACGGTTTACACGGTTATCATACATGAATAGTCACACAAATTTTGGCTAAATTAATTAGGTCTTCAAGCAATGATACAAGCAAACGGATCACTTAAATGCTTAAAGGAACAAGCTTATTTCGCGAGAAAAGAATTGGACAAATTCCTACTGGAAGTAGCTTCATCTTTCCTTTTCACTTCTAAACCGCTTTGCTACCCGAGTTTGTCCATTTCGTTTATAGTGTGCAGGTTAAGTTTTATGTGTCAATTTTTAGTCGATATCTTTTTTCGAACCTTTTCGTTCTTTTTTTTTTTTTGCTTCATATCTAAGTAGTGTCAATATGACATACAAGAGTGGCATCACTACTGAGGTATAATCTGACGATACTCATTTTTGAAAGCAGAAGATACTGTGATTCATCTCATCAGCCGGGGCAGCACATCTGGTAGCCCGATTTTATTATTGGTGACATCTGATACTTCCCCGTAGAATTGTGACTCTGCTTTTTGACATTGCAAAAACTCCCACTCGGAAGCAAAAGCCATATTTCTTAATAGCTACTATATTTTTTCAGAGCTCGGTCACAGTGTTTTGAAATAGATATGAATCTAGTTATATAACTTTTATATACCAAATTTTTTATAATTGGTTTCCAATGATGACAATTTTTTTTGTGAGGGGAAAAAGGTCTGATTCAGGTTGCTATATTACTACTAGGATAGTAGAAGACTTGTGATGGTCCATCAAATTATAGGCTGCTCAAATAATTTGCTAGTACTGTTACAACTTAGAGTTGCAGCCAGTTATTTCTGTCAGTGTGAAAAGTTACAGTTTAATAGAACTAAAGCCGAGAAAATTTAGACTAAATTTAAATACCACTTACTAACAAACAGTTTTACTGACTTATTTCTAAGATGTGGCCCACTTACGTGTCGTTATATTTGAAACGTTACTCTTAGAACATGTGTCTTGGACTGACGAACCCCTACAGCCCTGCCACTGGCCTTGGCGTAGTCAAACTCTAGGAGACAATAGGTTTGGATCAAAGGCATACTATTTGCAATAAGTAAAATGCTGATTTGTTTCCGCTTTTTTTTTATACACTAAGGCGAAGACATGTTTAATGCAAGTATTCTATATATAGGAGCTGCTACTTTCAAGACATTCGACATTTTCCAAGAGTGGACAAACCTGGAGTTACCATTCTTAACCGTAGTCAAAATTCCATTAGCACAGAGCGTCGCATGATCAGGTTCGTTAGCCCATACAAACAACTTACGACGAGTTTAAGTATCTATCACGGTGGCCCAATTGGATTACCGTATTTGTCGATTCGTGAAACTGTCCTTCACATGTTAACTGGTAGTTCACGTAGCAGAATAATGAATTGATATGGTAGCTCTGATTTGCTTTGCAAGGTGTGTATTTTGAATCTGATTGTGGACCTTGGACGTATCCGAAGAGATAAGGCTCAGAAAACCCGAACAACTGGGAATATATACGGGTAATGGATCAGCATCAGCAACCTAAACTTAGCCCTATTTTGATGGGCTTGAAAAGAGCCCACTTACTGACCGACGGTCCAGTTCAGTCCTGCATCTGTAACTGCAAGCTGACTACCCTTGCAGCTTTGCAGGGGTTTTGCTTTCGGTAAGCTATAGTACTAGACATTCTCCTAAAAAAAGTAATACATACATGTTTTTAGATAATGAGTACTAATACAAACCTGCTTTCTGATTATATTTGATAGATCTCTTAATCGCGGTTGGTGACAAAAATTTTACGTTGACAGTGACCCTCATATTTATGATGAAAAAGAGGTCTTACTTTGGTGTAAGTAATTACGATGTAATAATACAGTTTTCGCAAAGGAACTAATGCTTAACTACCTGTAGTTCTCCCTCTCTTACAATACAACCATATGCAACTCCTAGTTGTTATTCTCAAAGGTAACAACCGTACCTATGTTACTTAGTTAATTACTATAAACCAATCATTCATATAGCATCTCGGACCATGATTAATCAGAACGTAAGGGAGAGCTGAAGTGAGGTGTACTCAAGTCCTTATGACCCTCCTCAATCAACTGTACATCGTTGGCATAGATGCCTCATCGGTTCAACTTGGGGTCACAAGTGTCATACGGCCAAACGGATGCTTCAGCGGCCATACCTATATTTTTTTTCTTTTGACGTGTGTTACAGCAGGGAAAACTGCTAGCCAAACATTGTGACCTTTGATGTTTTCTTTAGATCAAGACGGGGACCGTTTGAACTTCCTATTGTGGATATTTATTTGGCTCAGAGCCCAGGATGGATGGCCTGAATTAAACTGAGCGATAAGGTGAATCAGCATATATTTATTCATTATATTGTTCGTTAGCTATATTGTCTGCGGTTACAAGTACAACCACTTGCATGCGTGCTCCTTGTGATGGGATAAAATTATTACATATATATTCTGTTGATTCTGTCCTGTATGCTAACACCTCACCATTGAGTCACTAGAACGGGATGCACCGTTGATTGAGCAAACAATTTGTATTGGAACAAATACACTGGAAAAATGCTGTCGGCAGCTCTGTCCTGATGGCATGAATTGCGATGGATTTCCGAGATTCTACAACCTTTTCATGTTTGAATATCCTTTCCTATAAACGCACCTGAGTGGCAGTTAGAGAAGGAAACGACGTGCTAAACATTGTCTTTTTAGTTTAAACCTCAAACTATTCGTAAGAATCTTGACCACAATCCCCCTGTATCAAATATAGGCTCTTAAAATATTTATTTAAATGCGTCTTATTAGATCTCCCATATAGTAGCTAATCCCAGTGACTCCCACCAAATCTGAAACATATGGACTCAAGCATCCGGCTATAGCTGGGGCCTGGATGATCCTGGACTCCAATATACAGAGACAATGTTAGTCAAGATGAACGGTTGAACTCAGACAAATTCGCATGATCTAGCACAAGACTCGGTTCATGTCGGCCACTCGGATCGTATCGGAAGCATAAATGCTTGCTGCTGGCACACCCAACATGAAGCTCAGCTCCTTGCAGCTCGCACCCGTCTGACACTGAGCTCGGCACAAGTTGGCAAGTACCCACGCACTTGTTTCATCTTGCAAATGACAATATGAGAATTTTAAGTGCTATGCTCCCATCTGTAGTGGCATTGTGCGAGCCCTTGTCTCCTCAAGGAATGGCACATCTTGTTAGGGTTCAGTTTGAAATTGCTGACCATGTTCCTCCCTTTAGTTATATATAGGATGCTTTGACATAACTTGGTCTGGTCGATTCCTGGAGATTACGAAGTTGAAATTTTAGATGAAGGGGCAATGCTTGGAGTGTTGAAGCTAAATGGAATGCGAGGGCATCAATGGAACGAGCGTAGAATAGCTATCCTTTGCCATTGCAGTCAATCATTATGGTCGTCATCGGCAGGTGATACACTCTCTCATTTAGTCCCTATTCTGGTTCGCTGAAATGGCTGCAACTGCTGCCTAATTTCCTTTTATTTTATCAAACCGCTTTGTGAATAAGGTCTTATTTGATCTTTCTTTGCTATTCGCAGTTGCCAATGTGCCCGATGGTTTATGAAAACCGAAACCCTGCCCATCCATTCTCATGATGGAGTTCTGTTTGTTAACACATCTGATCCATCTTGGTTGCATCGGAACAGAGAATATGTATATACACACACACCTAATGATTGAACAAAATGATATACCCCATCATTACGGGTTATCCCTGTTTTTGTAGACTAGGTTTGGTGACTCTGATCTTCCTAGGCCAATCTGGTATTCTTTCAACTTTATCATCAGCTCTAGTATGACATTGTTTAGTTTATCTCCAGAATGGAGCTCCACACAAGTCAATGAACTCATGTGGCTAAGGATATCATATGATGAGATCAAATGATGACACAAAAAAAACCCGAATAGTAATGTATTGGTACACCCACCCATAAGAGGAACCTCAATTAACTTTTAGCGTCATGTTTATAAAAGAAGTTGCACAACTTAGAACCTTTGCTAGTAATAGTTTTGTTGTCATCCTTAGCCAATAATAGTTTTATTGTTCAATAATACATTCTTGAAGAAAAAGACCCGTATCATTTATTGCATATTAATATATAATTGTATATGTTAGTTTCTGATTTTTGACCCTGTAACCCTGTATTAGCTGCAGGACAGACTTATCTGCTCTAAAAAATCTTGCACCTATATCCTCTGAGACACAAACAATACAATTAGCTGCATCCAAGAACCCTTTTATTTGTTACCAAGTTTATACTGATTGCTTCGGGCACTGTAAAGAGTTGCACACCCACGGATCTCGATGTGCCCTTGTACTTACTGGCACATGTGCTGTCCCTTGAGTCTTGAACGGGCTAGGGCACCAACCTAATCAACAATCAGTCAAAGGAAGACGGTCACTGTGGTCGCCTCACCCACCGCGAGCCAGTGACCGACACGCGCACATGCGGCCCTAACCCAAGTGGTTAGTTTGTTAACATCTGTTCCACTGCTCTGATCCGTCGCCGTGCGCTCACAGTCAGCCAAAGACGACAAAGCGGTAGCGGGTCATTACCAGCCCTGGACACACGCGGCCCTCTTTTAATCAGTTGTCCATGTATGGTCGCAGCAATGCACCAACTGCTATAGTCTCACGGGAAAATTTCTTTTCTTGATATTGCTCTATACACACTGTTTCCAGAATGCATCGCTTGGATTTACTGGGGACTGCTGGTTGAGATTTAATCTGCTAGTCTCTTCAAATATTTTACATGGCAATAAACTTGTAAAAGTTTTAAAGGAATACTTCGCAAAAGAAAGAAACAAAGCAAAAATATCTATTAGTGTTGGTTATGTCCTAAAAAAGAAAAAAAATAACTACGTCACTCATACTATGTGATGTCGCTTAATTTGTAGATATTTTTCTTAGAAGAGAACATGAGAAATACATGTCATACAAAATAAGCCTCACAATAGATAATATAACTTTGTCTCGAGAGTTTTCTATAACTATAAATGCAAGAATGTCTATTGTTTCTTTGATTTTCGAGCCTTTCTTGTTTCTTCAAACGTCTTTACTCTACGTGAGTAAAACCATAAAATAATTGTCTATGAGAGATCACATCGCTAAAAGATTCATGCACAAAGTGATAGAGATTGGAAATTCTTTTCCAACATTAGAAAAATCTTGTATTTTCTGAACAAAAAAATACCTACCATATTTTAGCTGATATAAAATTCCCAAATGTTTGATCAGCAACGATCACCAACCATCAAATGATGGACTATCAAATGATCTTCTTTTTTCACATGCAAAGAAACATTGCACCTCTTCTCTCGTATAAACCCTGTGTTGAGCTCATCACTCAATAAATCATTAACCTATTAATATCAACTCTGCTTATATGAGGAGAATGAGGTATGTTTGAGTGGAGAAAAAGATAGCCTAAACAACACCCATCTCATCCACTGCAAATCCTTATCTACGATAGTTTGAAAATTGCAACAGCCCTACCCAGGCATCCATGGTATATATGAACATGTCTTTGAAATATCGACATTTATAGTTTTATATAAATATATATATCCATGAGAAATTGTGCATATCAATACTTTCATACTTAGAGATTCATTTAAAAATCAAAACGTTGTAATATTAAAATCATAATTTTTATATCAATATAACAGGCTCAAGTAACATGTACCGATATCAAATTGAACATATATGTTGCTAATATTACATGGCATATCGGTAGCGACAAAGGCATTACGAATTCGTTCCATTTCCCTGTAAATAAAATAAAACAAAATTCTTTCTTTTCCAAGGTGTTGAGAGAGCACCAAAGGAAGAAGGAAGAAGTAGATAGGTCAATAAGGACTTAAGGAGTGTAAATAGGAAGGTCTTACTTTCTATTTTTATGTTACAAGAAAGAGAGGGGGCAATTTAGTGTCAAATGCATGGTAATCCTTGGTAGGGCTTACTTATGATTTCGTGCCAAAGTATATTTCGACAATTGAAGACAATAAATCAAAAATAGAGAAGACATGTATCTTGTTCGCGTGTACGTGGGTGCTATATAAACATCAACAACTAACATACAATGATATTTTAGAAAATAAAAAAAAACAATTCATATTCTTGTTGCATGTGTTCTTGGAACGAATTGATCCTTAATGTAGGGTTGTCTCATG
This sequence comes from Eragrostis tef, assembly GCA_000970635.1. Classification (NCBI taxonomy): domain Eukaryota; kingdom Viridiplantae; phylum Streptophyta; class Magnoliopsida; order Poales; family Poaceae; genus Eragrostis; species Eragrostis tef. Next base: position 26,844 of record LAPY01002845.1, read on the forward strand.
TTTGATCGAGTTAATCATTTAAGGCTTAATTGCAAATCTCATCCCATAACTTGCCTTTAGTTCGATATTCCCGCCCATAAGTTCGTTTGTTGCAAAAACCATCCCACTCCACCCCAGTTTTGGTTGAAATCACACCCAAGTTTCCGCATGCTTTCTCAAATAGGCCAAAATTTATCCCCGTTGATGCTTGACTTCATGAGTCAATTAATTTAGATCGAGTTGAGCTTTTTAGTTTGTCCGTATCTGATATTGTCATGGTCCCACCGTACTAGAACTCACTGCTTTAGTTACGTCTTGAACGCCTAAAACTACATTCAAAACGTAACAAATTCAACCGCTCGCCAGTCCCACCTTCACCGTACATAGGTGTGAGGCTCGAGTGAGGAGCTAGACACATAATTTTTATATCATTTTTGGCATATTTGGAAGAGCATACGAAAATTGGATGGCTTTTGCAACAAACGGACTTATGGGGAGAAATCAAACTAAAGCCAAGTTGTGGGGTGAAATTTACAATTATCCCATCATTTTAATGCGATGGTTGGTTGAGAATGATCTTTGTAGCTTTTTGCATGAACGTCACATCCCTGATCTCTACTTGTTAGTTTGGTTAGATCAATTTGAGGAGTAAGAAGCGGGACGACGATCAATCGAAACATTTCATGGAGAGCCTGCGTATCTTGGCCCATCTTGACCAACTAAATAGGCGCAGGGACAACATCTGCTTGTTAAATAGGTGGAAGCAAACGGAGAGCAATTGCATGTGTTAATTAAGCCTTTATATGATGAAGTTTTCCATGGCGGATCAGCCTAGAGACACTTCCAACTGAAAAGTTGTGTCGCCGAACTTTGGATGCTCTCGTCGTATTCATAGGTTTAATTATGGACTCCTCCTTCTAAGAAAAAAGGATCCGACATGCATCTGAGCCGCTGAGCTTCAGAGACCAGCTGCCGGCAGCCACGAAAGCAAGACCCCGGGCCAGCCGCCATTCAAAGCAGGAGGCACGCACGCACGCGGCGGTCAGCCGCACGGGCGGGGCGGGGCAGCGACCCTGCAGCGCACGAACGAGCGGCGTCCCCCGACACATTTTCTCCGCGGTACAGTCCGACACCGCTCGGCGCGCACGACGGCCGAACCACCATCCCTAACCCAAACCCGGCGTGCGCTGCGGCGGTCCCGGGCGTGGCGGGGGACATGCGGAATCTCGCCGCGCTGTCCGTCTCACTGGCGCCCCAACCCGGCTTGCCGGCCGCTGCCCGCCCCTGTGGACCG
>LAPY01002845.1:28653-41737 GCA_000970635.1 Eragrostis tef
TGGGGCGGTCCCGGGCGTGGCGGGGGACATGCGGAATCTCGCCGCGCTGTCCGTCTCACTGGCGCCCCAACCCGGCTTGCCGGCCGCTGCACGCCCATGTGGCCCGACCCTGCCTCCCCCACTTGCATTATTGTACTACTCCTACTACCATACCAGTCGTCTACCTCCTCCTCCTATCGATCTTCTCCATACCCGTTCTCCCTATATATACGGCAGCCATCGGAGCGGCTCTGCAATTCAGTACATCCACTGCTACTACTTGAGCCAACAAACAACAACAAGAGCTAATAAGCGAGCTTATACAGCTTGATACAACACTCTTTGCTCTGTCTGTCAAAGCAAACACACACATCAGTAGTGCAAGATGAAGCTTGTTGGAGGCCAGAGGAGGCAGAGCGGGTTCGGCAAGGCCCTCAAGCAGCAGAGGGCAAGGCTCTACATCATCCAGCGCTGCGTCGTCATGCTCCTGCGCTGGCACGACTGATCCGTATGCCGAATCGATCAAAGGAAGCTTCTTTGCCTCCATGGCAGACATCATGGAAAGTCTCGTCATCGTCGAGAGCTTGGCCCCCTAGCTTCGCCCCGATGCTTTGATGGTGGTGTGCCAAAGTTTTGGGTTTGTGCCGTGCCAGAATGGCACGGGCTGTTGTACATAGCCAATATAGTGTTAGTGTAGCACAACTAGAGGTGGTAGCAGCGGCAGTCTTCATCATTCTCAGTGTCCATCGGTGTCTCTCCCTGATTACTGTGACACCCCGTGTCACTGGAATTCAAATCAGTGCAAATCAAACCCCAAAAGAATTAGTTGCTCAGGCTTTGGCTCTTTATGTTGTTATGCAGGTAGTACTGACTCTGTAGGTGGTGGTGGCCAGTGGGACGGACAGCCTCCTACGGGCTGGACGGTTCACTGGGAGCTGGACGAGTGATCCCCAGCAGAGTTCGCATCATCGGGCTTGTGATGCGGATTCCTGTATCGTGAGAGTGTTCTTGTATCGTCTTCTGTCGGATTGACCTTTTATTTCCTTGGTTGAATATTCCGCTGTGCTACTCGATGTTTTAATCGGATTAATGTAATAACTTTAAGATTTAAATTCGTGCTTATTTATGTGGTGTACTGTTGTGTCCGTTCACCGGCACAGACCGACTCGATCCTGCGTTTAGCGGAGACGCTACAATTACTCTGTACAATTACATCAGTGTGGAATGCCAAATGAACCAACAGAGAGAAAACTCTGTTCGATCAATCCGTTGCCACCCCTGTTTATACTTTTATGACATGTTCCTTTTCTGATTCTTGTATGTGGAGGACTGCAGATCTCAGTTTTCCTGGCAATTTGAGGCTTTGACATGTTTATTATGCTTTTCTCTTGGCACAAAACAAGCACGTCTGGTTACCTCTGCTGACTGAAAAGTACTAATTTGAATTTCTTGCGGAACACAAAGATTGTGCTGCCCTCTGATTCTCTATGAATCTTAAACTACGACCATCTGAAGAAAGGGCCATGACGAATTCTGAATTTCTTATGGCACAACAAAGATGGTGATGCGGGTTTTAGACATCCCCAAATGCTTCATGATGTACCACATGGATGTGATGCTGGTTTTAGACACGACTTCTGAACGCAATCACATTGGGAATTTGATGAATCTATCCTCGGAAGTGCAGCATATAGCCACCATGTATATTCATCTTCAGCTTTGTCCCATCTCCAGTTTTTGAATCTATGTTCTTTTCTGATTGAGCTTTGATGACTTGATGCCTCATCTGGAATTACTTTATATCTTCTTTTGGTCACTTTTTTTTTTTGAACGAGTTGTCTTGACTTCATGTTTGAACACACCAAAAAAGTAATTTTCGTATGAGATATTGTCAAATTAATACTTGATCATAACGGGATATATTTCACTCTAGTTAAGGTATGGATGACGATGAGGACAATTCGTCGGCAAAGTATTTTTTTCTTAAAATAACATATCAAGATAATATTTCTGGCTAATTAATTTATTTTTCTTGAACTTCCCCCTTATATTCTCATTCAAAATGGGTTCATAGTGTACAACTTCCATGAAAATATTTATTTTTTATTTGAACTCTATAATGGCTGAACCAAACAGGCGATCAGCTAGAAGACAGGATACCTAAAAAATATCTGGAATGTTTGCTATGCCAATTATGAGGAAGTAATCATTGTTCAGAAACTCGAATTTCCATCACAAGCAAAGCTAAACGCTGTTTGTCACCAGGAACAGAGATATCCATAGCTATTTATGCTTCTGGGAGGCACCAAATGCATGATCCAGGCAAATCCTTAGCTGTAGTCAGATCTCAACACATGCGTTCCACGCAAATCCATCTCAGCATGCACGCGGGCGAGACCGGTCAGGTTGCCGATCTCTCTGGCCCATGGGAGGGACATCTTGAGTTGTCGGGCACGCCGAAATTTCTTTAGAGATCAAAATTGACTTTCCCACTAAATTGATGGCTGAAGGCCTGGGCTTGATTATTGTACTAGTTGAGAGGGAGCAGGGTCACATGACCAGATGGGCACTGGCTGTTAGTTTTTCACTCCCTTGTCTGATGGTCTAAGTACATGCAGGTGTGGGTTGCCAGTCTCGCCACGATGCAAGTGCGTGTTTTATATGTTCATTATGTTGTCGTCTCTTACCAATCATCTGCATCTGTGCCGAACCCTTGCTATATAAACCTGTGGCGTTGTGCTCACTGAGGGTCAGCCAACACGCAGAGCAAAAACATACAGTTGTTGTGTCTTTAGCCACATTAGTGTTTCATAAGCTTCCATTCGGCAGCACTAGTGAAGATGAAGCTTGGAAGGCAAGGGAGGAGTGGAGGATTCAGTAAGGCTCTCAAGGAGCAGAGGTCAAAGCTTTATATCATCTCACGATGCGTCGTTATGCTGATCCGGTGGCATGACTGATGGGAAACATCTTTTTCATCGTGATTTTTTTTTCTTTCCCGTTTTGCTGCTGCATTTTTCAGCTACAGAATGGTAGAGAAACTGTACATATACAGATAGAGCCATAGAGGGCAGTCCTTGTAGGGGATTTCTCTGGTGTCTAGAAAATTTTGTTTCTGAAATTGTGCTGTCCGTGAGGCTGTTCACGGAGGCAAAATTGTGTAGTCACAAGAAGAGTTTGGTAGCAGTAGGATCCCGATGTTCATCACTGTCTGTAACCTATCCCTCTTGACCTAATGCATCATTGTACAATAATCACTCAAAAGAGAGAAGAATCTTGATATTTTGTCTCCTTGGATACTTCTTTTAGACTTGTGTTTATTTCCTCTGTGTGTGGGCTGTCAATTTCGGCAGTTTGAGGCTTGTTGACCGAAAACCAGCATAGAGCTAATTTATTTTTTTGAACTAAAATTCGCAGATTACTGTAACTGTCTGGGCATTTAATCCTAGAAGCCTTATTAGGAGGAACAGAAATAGAGTGGGACTATTATCCTATTAGAGTTTGGCTCATGTTACGCTAGCTCGAGTTGATGTTAAGGGAGCATCGGTTGCTGTTGCCTTTTCCTTTACATCGAGGGCTATCTAGTAAGAAATAATTTGCATATTTCCGACATATCCTTTCCATTGTTAGGAATTTCTTATTCAATGGGTATGTTAAAGATACTTGATGAGGAGGTAGATGCTTCTGTCGTTTTGGTGTTCTTCTCTCACGTTGTGCTCCCCAAATTTTTTTGTTGGTGACTTGCTGCTGGGCATGATGAGACTTTGAGAGCGGTATTTGCCTCGTCAGACTCCAGACTTGAGATATCCTCATCTGTTCCAAACACAATCATATGGAATAGTTTTTTTGTGCCTAAAGAATTAACTGTGCTCTCTTACTGTTGGAATAAACAAACTGGAACTTTGCACGAGATAGCATCAAATAAATATTTGAAAAATCCCTGCATGGAATTTATCCAGTAAAGGTATGTGAGAATTATCCTTCAGAGCATTTCCTGCAGCCCCACTCATGCACAGTGTGTCTGGTTTTACAAATCAAAGCATGAGTTTACCCCTACTAAGGTTAAACTCTGGCTTCATGTAAGAAAACTAGAAGTATTTCACAAGGTTAAAAAATTGAGGGTAAAAATCACAATTAGAGTTCAGAGTGGGGGTAAGAACACAATTGCCCCTTTTCTTAACGTCCCTAGAGTGGTACTAAGTAAACCAACTATTATTACTGAGTGGTAAAACAAATGGTACCAGAGGACCGTAAAACCCCACACATAACTTACTGCCCAGTGCTCATCAGAGAGCAACTTCCCCTGTTAGAATTATCACATAACAGGAGACAGAGATATTCTTAGCTATTTATGTTCTTGAGCAGACACTGAAGACAAGATCCAGGCAAATCCTTAGCTGTAGTCCTATGTGCACACATGCAATCCATCTCAGCGCGCGTGCGAGATCGGTCAGGTTGTCGATCGTTCGGAGTTACATCCTGGGTTGTCGAGTCGTGCCGCAATTTCCTAAAAGATCGAAATTGACTTTGCCACATGGTATGATAGCCATGAGCTTATTATTGTAAGATAAGTGGAAGGAATGAGAAACTAGCTTTTGAGTCCATTGTCTGAAGATCCAACTACATGCTGATGTGGGTTGCAGTCTTGCAGTGATGCAGGTAGGTGGTGTGTATTCCAGTCTGTCATGGACCATTTACACAACTTGCCTGATCCTTCCTATATAAACTGCAAGCATTGTGAAGCACTTCGTTATCCACTCAAAGAGAAAATCATACTGTTAAATACAGTCTCTGTTTGAAGAGCAAGCGTTCAAGTTGTCAGGATGAAGCTTGGGAACCAAAGGAGAGGAGGATTCAGCAAAGCTCTCAAGGAGCAGAGATCAAGGTTTCACATCATTTCGCGATGTGTCGTTATGCTGATCCGGTGGCATGACTGCTGAAGCATTATTTTCCTTTTTTTTTCTAGTTCTCCTGTCGTTTTCCTGGCTACCAATCTTGGAAGAAATTGTATATACATACGTAGATAAATAGATACAGATTCTTGTTGCAGAAACGATACGAATGTTTGTTCCTCGCTTTTTTCTTTGCACTTGGAATCGACTTCTTACTGGAGGATAAACTTTTTAGTGAACATATTTCTCTCAGCTTGATCTGGACGAGTATAGTCCTTAACTTCTATACATTGTTCCAATGCTTGTTCCGAATGGCATCTGCAACCCAGAATTCGAGAATGCAAACAATTTTGGTACATCCATTGGATGTTGAGATCTTGCTTCCTTTCACTAATACATGCCATCTCGTTCCACAATTTTTCCTCTGTTAACTGCATCATGCCCTGGATGTCGATTGGGTTCATTCCTACTAATCAGTTAACAGAGCAAAAGAAGCAGCGTGCCCAACTTCAGGTTCAGGATTGCCTGACTGTTGGCCAAGGCTGGTTCTCGGCAGCACTGAGAACTCTACACACCGTTCGGAAAGATAACTGAAAGTATTCGATACCGGAGTACCAATGCCAACCGAATTAACACTCCCCACTCATCGTCGATCACACAGAGGATCCAGAATCCAAAAGAAAAAAAACATATCTTTTCATGAAACCCACACTTTCTCTATCAGCAAAGTCAAGACTTCGACTGTGCTAAACATCCTTGCAAATTTGTGTCGAAACAAAGGTTCCCCTGCTTTATGAAGTTTCTTCCTGGGAACTAAGTACAGAAGTAACCAAGTGAGATGGAGCAAACCGATGGCACAGACAAGGTCAGGGGCACTCACTCTGATCTAAACTGTACTTCTTTTTTTTTTTCAGGCTGCGCACAGAACGTGTACCTGAACGACAAAGAACAGCTGTGGATAGCGCAGCTCCACGAGGAAAAAGGAAGCTCCCTTGTTGTAACCTCAAGCAGCAAAACCAGCGATGGCCAGGGCGCTCTTAGCTGGTGCCGTGTGCTGTTCAGATCTCGACGCAGATGGTCCCCGTCGCTCGCGCACACCGGCGCACGCACGCACGGCGGGGACCGCCATTTCCTCCCCTGGCGCACGTACGCCATGGCAGGAGCGCACGCACAACGTAGCTGTAGTACAGGTCCCAAAACACTGAGCACAAATACTATACTACGGCAAACACGAAAGGCACGTTACATTATTAATACAATTTTAGCTTTGATCAACGTTAGAAAACCAGGGCGATGCCGGTAACCTGTCACATGATCACAGACAAGCCGAGCAAAAGGATCCAAGGAGCCACTGGTTTTCGACGTCCATGTCTTCCGCTCAAGCTACATGAGGTCGTGGACCACAATATTTTACGCCCGTGCTTAGCTGCAACAGCCGTGCATGAGCAGGATGGTGTTGGTCTACGGCCTCTGAAACGCATCTGAACTTTCTCTATATAAGCTGGCTCTCCCCTGAGTTCTCTTCACTCACAGCAGCCGCACACAACTGAAGTCCTTGATATTCTCTGGCATATATACAGATTACTAGATCAATCAAGGAGAGTCGAGTTTGTGATCTTGAAAGGATGAAGCTTGTCGGGAGCAGCAAAAGGAGAGGAGGGATGGGCAGGGCTCTCAAGGAGCACAAGGCGAGGCTCTACATCATCCGGCGATGCGTCGTCATGCTCCTCCGCTGGGATCACTAGCTAGTTAGCCATGTCGGTGATCTGTTGATAATCTTTTTTGGTTTTGGATAGACCACCAGTTTTTCCCCATCGATGTGGTGCTGGCTGGTTCTGTCACTTTTTTGATATATGTGCATACCTTTACTTTACCTTAGATATTGAAGTAGATCCTAGGATTCAGATAGTACTAGTAGAGGAGACAAGTAAACCGGGAGATGTCTGAAGGATTTTTGTCTTGTATGATCCTTGGAAATGCAGGGGTCAAATGAGATTTGAGAAAGAGTAATATATATCTTGAATGTCAGATGATTTTATATAGCTTATGTCCATTTTAAAGATTTCACTTGCATTCCAATTTTTCAAGTTCTTGCAAACCTGTGTTCAAGCACATTCATCACACTTATCGGTGTATGATAATCGAGAGCTAGGGTCCGACCCTCTTTGTGAGTTCGGCTGGGGGAACGAACACCGAGGTGCAAACAAGGATCTACCCAGGCTCCGTTCACTCTGAAATGTTAACCCCACTCCTGCATTTTGTAACAGCCCCAAATTACATATTTCCAAGAAAATATTTGTAAAATATTTTTAGTTTAAATGCCGCTGCATAATGTGTATTTTCTGAATTTTTCAGCCTACCTTGTGTTTTACTTCTGAGCTACTGCAATTTTTTCATTTTCAGTTGATTTGCTTTTGCTATTGAGAAGTTACCTCTCTTATACATATCATTTGCATTGTTATCTCAGATCATATTAAATATTTAGTAAACATTCACATGTACTGTATCAAGGTAACTATCTAGAATGCTACTTATTGTGTTTATGCATGGCAGCACACATACATGCATATAATTTGCTTCTGATCATGTAAATTGGTAGAATAAAAAGAGGTCAGCTCATTTTTATCCTATGCACTGCTGCTCCATGTACAGTCGTGAAGCATTCCCTTTTCTTTATTTCCTGTCCAAACTCCGGCAGCCTCCCTTCTTATCCAATAGCACAGCTTCTCTTTTACCTGAAACCATTTCCATTTCAAGGTAAAGACTCACAGCACCTTTCTGTTCTTGCAAAAACAAAGGACAGCTCTTCTTTTCCCTGCCTCTAGAGAAGAAAGCAGAGTACATCGACTTCTTGTTGCAGCAAATCCTCAGCTAGTAGAGGAGGGGTAAGAACCTAACTCTTTACTCGTTCTTTTCCTACGCAAAGTACTCAGCAGCTTAGGGCAAGGAGCAAAGCAGCCGTAGGTCGTTGAGCAATCCTGGTAGCCGGATTAGCACCTCATGTATTGACTCTACATGTCTTAAGAAATATCAAGTTAGCATCAGATCTGGTATGATTATTTCTCAAGAACAGACCTTGGGGCATGATTAAACAGAGAAGCTCTACAATTACTCTTTCCTAATCCCATATGCATGCTAGCAAGATTTATTAGAATCGAATATGCTTTGTTTTGCTTAGTCACTAGTGAACTCCGCCAACCAAAGTAGCAATATTGGTACTGGTAGCAGTTGCTGTCAGTGTGCTAGCTTTAGAGACAACAGAGCTAAACTATTAGACTGCATAACAATAACAATTTATTCAGTCTTGGTGAGGTCCATATTTCCGCATGACGCATAAGTATGCTTACTCCATAAATTTGTGTGATGAACGCACTTTGGTTAAAATCCCTGTTTCAGTTTTTCTAGCAATATCCTTGCTAGATAAGTTTTGGAGAACAGCTAACAATAATTCTGCAATCACGCCTAATTAGTAACTACTGTTCATGTTTGAAAACTGAACTATTCCTTTTGTTCTTAAATTGTTATTATCTTTGACTTTTTTAGTTACGTTTGACCATTTGTCTTCTTTAATTTTAAAAAATTATCATAAATTTTTTTATGATTTGTTCTATCACTAAAAAAATTAAAACATAACTTATAATTTTGCACAATTGAGCTAATAATTTTAAATAAGATAAACGACGTAACCACAAGAACAATAACAATTTAAAAACAGAGATAATAGTTAGTGATCGTACTAGCACTAGCAGGAGGCCTGTTGCACAAGTGGATAATTATTGATCGCGCATAGATGTATCTTTTTTTCTTGCAAAAGGAAATTTCATTAAGATTGAAGCATATTACATCCCAAACATCCCATTAACCACCAACTCCATTGATGGGAGACAAGAAACTTTAGAAGAGACCATCTAGGATCACCATCCCGGACAGATCTGTTATGGACGAAAACTCTAATTCTACATGACCATCTCACCATCCACCGCCGTCATTCTCATCTCCGACGAGAGAAAACTAAAACCCAGCCCTTTAACAAAAGAAAGGTAGACTGATATTCCACATGTAAGTATGAAGAACTCACCGACGTCGAGCTTGTAGCCAAGCCCATCGTTGCCTCCTTCACCATATTCGCAATGGAAAAACAAATCCGAGTAACATTCAGATGAATTTATGTCACCGGAAACCAAAGTCGCACTAGCCCACAACCATGATCACGAAGAACCATGACGAGACAAAGTAGGGGTCGGAATATCTTATTCTTCATCGATGATGGCGCATATGACTCGCCACTACCGTCGAGACGCATCCTCCTCCAGTGCTCCATGCCGACGAACTTGACGTCGCCACACCGCTGCCGCCACCTTCTTCGACCGGACCACTAGCCCTAACCTCAACAGACATCGCGGCCTCCACAAAAAACGACCACCACGGGAAGACCTAACTATCTAAACATATAAGGGAACAAATCGGATGACGGGATGCTGGGCCTTCCTCCTCCACCGACGGCGAGGCCGCCGAAGACGAGGGGGCCAGCATTGCTTTCTTATTCTGGGTCGCCACAACCGCCTCTGTTTTCCGTCTCCTGCATGCATGTATCTAGGTGACGATTCTAAGCCAACCACTAGTAAAAATGCACATGAGACACGTACGCGCGAATATTGTTCAATATAATTTTTTTTACGGGCAAATGGCAGGTGCACTGCCTTTTCATTATAGTAGGCGAAAAAATTCAGAATACAAATAAAAATTCTTCCACCAGGCTATGCAAGATCGGGTTTTTCATTGCCAGGTTGTATTTGTTGAAGAAGAAAGCAGAGTACATCGACTTCTTGTTGCAGCAAATCCTCAGCTAGTAGAGGAGGGGTAAGAACCTAACTCTTTACTCGTTCTTTTCCTACGCAAAGTACTCAGCAGCTTAGGGCAAGGAGCAAAGCAGCCGTAGGTCGTTGAGCAATCCTGGTAGCCGGATTAGCACCTCATGTATTGACTCTACATGTCTTAAGAAATATCAAGTTAGCATCAGATCTGGTATGATTATTTCTCAAGAACAGACCTTGGGGCATGATTAAACAGAGAAGCTCTACAATTACTCTTTCCTAATCCCATATGCATGCTAGCAAGATTTATTAGAATCGAATATGCTTTGTTTTGCTTAGTCACTAGTGAACTCCGCCAACCAAAGTAGCAATATTGGTACTGGTAGCAGTTGCTGTCAGTGTGCTAGCTTTAGAGACAACAGAGCTAAACTATTAGACTGCATAACAATAACAATTTATTCAGTCTTGGTGAGGTCCATATTTCCGCATGACGCATAAGTATGCTTACTCCATAAATTTGTGTGATGAACGCACTTTGGTTAAAATCCCTGTTTCAGTTTTTCTAGCAATATCCTTGCTAGATAAGTTTTGGAGAACAGCTAACAATAATTCTGCAATCACGCCTAATTAGTAACTACTGTTCATGTTTGAAAACTGAACTATTCCTTTTGTTCTTAAATTGTTATTATCTTTGACTTTTTTAGTTACGTTTGACCATTTGTCTTCTTTAATTTTAAAAAATTATCATAAATTTTTTTATGATTTGTTCTATCACTAAAAAAATTAAAACATAACTTATAATTTTGCACAATTGAGCTAATAATTTTAAATAAGATAAACGACGTAACCACAAGAACAATAACAATTTAAAAACAGAGATAATAGTTAGTGATCGTACTAGCACTAGCAGGAGGCCTGTTGCACAAGTGGATAATTATTGATCGCGCATAGATGTATCTTTTTTTCTTGCAAAAGGAAATTTCATTAAGATTGAAGCATATTACATCCCAAACATCCCATTAACCACCAACTCCATTGATGGGAGACAAGAAACTTTAGAAGAGACCATCTAGGATCACCATCCCGGACAGATCTGTTATGGACGAAAACTCTAATTCTACATGACCATCTCACCATCCACCGCCGTCATTCTCATCTCCGACGAGAGAAAACTAAAACCCAGCCCTTTAACAAAAGAAAGGTAGACTGATATTCCACATGTAAGTATGAAGAACTCACCGACGTCGAGCTTGTAGCCAAGCCCATCGTTGCCTCCTTCACCATATTCGCAATGGAAAAACAAATCCGAGTAACATTCAGATGAATTTATGTCACCGGAAACCAAAGTCGCACTAGCCCACAACCATGATCACGAAGAACCATGACGAGACAAAGTAGGGGTCGGAATATCTTATTCTTCATCGATGATGGCGCATATGACTCGCCACTACCGTCGAGACGCATCCTCCTCCAGTGCTCCATGCCGACGAACTTGACGTCGCCACACCGCTGCCGCCACCTTCTTCGACCGGACCACTAGCCCTAACCTCAACAGACATCGCGGCCTCCACAAAAAACGACCACCACGGGAAGACCTAACTATCTAAACATATAAGGGAACAAATCGGATGACGGGATGCTGGGCCTTCCTCCTCCACCGACGGCGAGGCCGCCGAAGACGAGGGGGCCAGCATTGCTTTCTTATTCTGGGTCGCCACAACCGCCTCTGTTTTCCGTCTCCTGCATGCATGTATCTAGGTGACGATTCTAAGCCAACCACTAGTAAAAATGCACATGAGACACGTACGCGCGAATATTGTTCAATATAATTTTTTTTACGGGCAAATGGCAGGTGCACTGCCTTTTCATTATAGTAGGCGAAAAAATTCAGAATACAAATAAAAATTCTTCCACCAGGCTATGCAAGATCGGGTTTTTCATTGCCAGGTTGTATTTGTTGATTTCTTCCTTGGTCAGCATTGCTACTTGCAACCATTCCTCCTCTTTTCCATGGCAAATCCTTCTATTCCTCTCTTTCCATATGTTCCACCAGGCATAGAGAAGGATCCCAGTTAGTTTCTTCTTCTGTGCACACGACATCAGCGCTATTGCCTCCTGAAGCCATGGCGCGACCCCTCCATCCTTCGACCATAATCTTTCTGTGCCTGCAAAAGAGAAACAGCTGGCTACAAGTGTAACCACCTGTTGTGAGTAAGGGCATCGTATCAGCAGGTGTTCGGTTGTTTCAACTTCCTGCAGGCAAAGCGGGCATATGACATTGCTATCCCATCCTCTACTGTCAAGATTGTATGCTGTTAGTATTTTCTCATGGAGAGCCAACCATCCAAACATTACTACTTTTGGTTGAGCCTTTGCTTGCCATACATGGGCTGATTGAGGATTGTATTCCCCAAGGGAACTACTATTGTAAATGCACATGTAATAGCATATATTTATAACATTGGTATAATGATTAATACAAACCTGAATATTAATTTAATAGAAGTATAAAATAGGGTCTTTACATATAAATATTCACAACCTAAAGATTTCTTTCACAAGAACATTGATAAAAATATACTTTTCCTTATTGACCCAAGCAACCTAGGTTGTGCGGGTTTGTGGGCTATGCAGTCGTGCCTTGCCTACACATAATTCCTTTGTACCAACAAACCAAGACTATAGCCTATTGCCCCGGTGGCCCACGCGGGAGGACCTGCGTCATATAAAGTGTGTGTGTGTGTTGGGGGGGGGGGGGGGGGGGGGGGGGGGTTGTCCATCCTTTCACCACTTTTGCATGCGCGCTGATGTATTCCACCGATCCCTCTTCTATGCCACCATTTTTTTCTTGTCTTCCATAGCTTATGAAGAGGTTGCACGGTGGGAGAGGAGGCATCTTGTTCTAGATCAATTAGATCAATGGTTGTTCCAACCGTGGAACTACACACCGTCACACACCTTGTAGCAATTATTGGTTCATATGGCTCACTTCTTCTGACGATGCCGCCATGGTGTGACGATGAAAGAATCTGCGGCCACAACCAAACAATTTTTAAAAGTCATATGAAGAGGTATCTTCTGGAGAGTAACTTGAAGTATGGAGAGGGAAGGATTTTGTGTGTGTATTGAGAATATGGAGAGGGAGATTTCCTTCCTTTATTGCTCTATTATAGATTAGATAGTAGCTTGGTTTAAATCCTGTTCCATGGGCGGACGTCCGATACAAAAGTTGGCTCAGACGTATGATACAAGCTCTTAAATTGTACTCTATATGATTTCATATATACGCCCGATACATCGCCACCAGCCGCACGAGCCCCTCCCCCGCCCGCTTGCTGCGCGCACGCTCCGCCGCCGCGCTAAATTCTCTGACGAGACGCCCCCCCCCCCCCCCCCACCTTC
>LAPY01002845.1:46825-59716 GCA_000970635.1 Eragrostis tef
AAGCCCCCTGCCCCGAAGAGCGACGAGGAGGAGGCCGAGCCCGGAGAGGAGCAGGAGGAGGAAGAGGAGCCCCGCGAGGAGGAGAACACGGAGGCCGTGCCCATCGGGGACGTCGTTAGGGTCACCGGAAAGGGGAAGAAGCAGAAGAAGCACTACGCCTCCTTCGAGTACGAGGGCAACACATTCGAGCTGGTAAGCCGTCGTCCCCGCCCCTTCGACCTTCTGATTTTTTTTTTGGCGAGTTAGGGTTTTGCGAGGCGCTGATTGTTTACGGTGCTTGATTGCTGTGGCCTTGTGCAGGAGGATCCCGTGCTGCTCACACCTGAGGACCGCAGTCAGAAGCCCTATGTGGCCATTATCAAGGTATGGGATTTACTGCCGGTCCGCTTGGTTTGAGGAGTTTAAAATGTTAATTTGTAGGTTGCATCGACCTGTGCACTAGAATATTGATGACAACGTACCCATTGTTACTTCTGTGACAGTTACAAGATTGAAACGTTCTTTTGCCTTGAATGCCAATGAGTACCTAGGCAAGTAGAGTTAGGCGGTTTTGTGTCTGAAATTGTGTTCAGATTAAATGTGTCCTTGAATGTAATAAGTATTCGAATTGTACCACACCTGTTATGCTCTGCGTCCGGTTGCTACAATAGCTCTGCTTACTGGTTCATTTATCCAGAAGATCATTCAAGGTCTTCTTTCACACTTGGCTTTTACAGTATTGGTTTCCATTTGCTTAGGATCTCTCCAAGCACTTGTCATCTGCAAATCAATGACCTATATTTCCTAGAAACCGTTTATCCCCATTCTAGTAACCTGTGTCAAGTTTTGATGGCTTGTTTCCTTTTTCATTTCAAAAGGTGTGAATATATTCCATGGATTCAGTTTGTCTCTTTTCTTTGTAGATATGCCAGGAATTTGTGATATCATGTAGATGCTTAGTGATTCAAATTTCATTGCCTGACCAAATTGAAACTAACTTACATGTGGATGATAGTGGGGATATGCTTTATTTTTTCTGTTAAGCTTGAAATACTTACTTTCAGTTGTTTAGAGGCATGGAGTTCATTGAAAAAGCATTGGGCATGCACTGTAGTTAAGCACTTGCTGCAAAGCATGGTTCAGTGTGTCATTGTGAAGTCTGATGTTGCTAATGGATTCGAATTGATATAGGAAAAATATAGCAATTCTTTGACCAGTGGGTAATTGTGGGGCCAAAGCCCCTAATCGTTGTACTGGTGCCTGAAATGTTCATTTTAAATATAATGATCCTTAATAGTTAGGACTGCAACTCCAGTTCATTTTGAACTAGAATTATTGTAATACTGACAACAATTTGAGAACGGACTACTGATCACCAAGATTCTAAACATTTGTTTTCACTAGGCTGTGGTTCTCTAGGACATTGAATCTACCCAGCTTCCTGTTTATGTAAACAGTTTCCTTTACATGTTGGAACAGGATATAACAGAAACAGAGGGGAACTTGAATGTAACTGGCCAGTGGTTTTATAGACCGGAAGAGGCAGACAAAAAGGGTGGTGGGAACTGGATAGCAAAAGACACAAGGGAGCTATTTTATAGTTTTCATATCGATGATGTACCTGCAGAGTCAGTTATGCATAAATGTGTGGTTCATTTCATCCCTCTCCGCAAGCAGATTCCCAGTCGAAAGCAACACCCTGGATTTATTGTCCAGAAAGTCTACGATGCAGTTGAGAAGAAACTGTGGAACTTAACTGACAAGGACTATGAGGATGGCAAGCAACAAGAGATTGACCTCCTTGTTAAAAAAACAGTGGACCGTATTGGGGAGCTTCCTGACATTGAACTTGAGGATATCAAACTTCAGAAAAGGACTGAAGATGCGCCCAGTGACAACAATGATCATATCTCCAGTAAACGAAGCTTGAGGAAGAAAGCTGTGAACCCAATAGATGTTACAAAAGAAACTCCAGCGGACAAATCTGAGCATTTTGCAAAAGCAGAGACGCCTGGAACTGATAAACCAAAGAACTATGCCATCCTTGTCAGATATAAAGCACTTACTGGTGACCAGTATCGTGATAAGTGGCTTGATAAGTTGTTAGAGAACATCCCACTAATAGCATCGAAGGAGACTGATGGGGTATCTCGTGCTGATCCTGCTGCTGCCCCTAAAAGTTCAAATGGTTCATCTGCAAAGGATGCTGGTTCTGATGTAAGTTTTCTTTTCCCCTTGAAATAAAAATTTTGAAACTCTTATCTGTTGTACATATCTTCCATGGCCCATATAACTTCTAGGTCACCAGAACATATGCCAGTGATGCCAATAATCATGTCACTATGTCCTATTATCTGTTGCTAATCATTATTTACTGATGATAGTGGGTTCCTTGGTCACTGTAAGACTTGCCTTTTAAAACATGTGTCGCACAGGGTCACTTCCCATTAGCCAAATTTAACCAAGTTTGATGGCTGAGTGTTCTTTCCTTTTCTGCAATGGGATTCTGATATGCTCCAGAACTCTGCATTATTGGATTTGTAGAGCCTCAATAAGTTAACTTGTTATTAGTAACATAGGCCCGTTTGTTTCCCACCTCGATTATGCACTCTAGCTTAATATATAAGCTAGAGGAGGACAGCTTATTGAATTATGGTAATCTGGCTTGTGAATTGTTATAGTCTGACTAATCTCAAGGACTGTTTATTTCAGCTTACAGATTATGAACTGGATTATATAATTGAATGGGAAACAAACAGGCCCATAGGTTGTTATAAAAGGTGATCTGGGATAGACTTGTCTGCCTTTCTTCTAGTGCTTTTAATGTAGCATTGCTTAGTTGGTTAGTCTTAAATAATTAGAAAAAAGTTTGATCCCAAATATTGAAATTGCTGGATCTTTATTTTTTATGTTCTTTTGCACACTCATACGGATTAAGATTATAGATAGGTTATGATATATCATCCAATCAGTCAACGAATCCTATGGTTTGACCAGGGATTGAATTTAGATTAGTCTGGTTTTGAATTTGAATTGTCAGCACCATATTTGTTGGCGTGGTTTACTTAAGCCCTGTGTTGTACTATTTGCTTCCCTCATTTCTTTCTTCTGTTGATCCTTCTTTTCCTATTTGGTTTATGACGATGATTTTCTCTTTCTGTAATCAGGACAATGAAAAATCATATGTTCTTGATGATGTTGTTCCAATAATGGTTGCTCTGGAAAGATCTGCATATGAAGCTCTTGGCGCTGATTACGTGAAGTATAACCAGAAACTGAGACAATTGTGGTTCAATATAAAGGTATACATGTTTTCTGAATGACCCCTTTGGCCTTTTGACATATTGCTTTTGGGCTATTTCTTTGGATCATTTGAATCGTGGGTTGCTTGATAACTTAAGTTTTCAGTCATCTGATTATCAAACACCAAGGCACATACCTTATGGCTGTTAACACACCATCAACCTTGATTGTGTATTACTGTAGAATATTTCTATTGATGAGAGAGATTATGCATCTTTCCAGTTTGAGCCTATATATTTTCATTATAACTACTCCTTAATATAATATGAACCAGCATGTTTTTGGATCCTTAAAAACGATAATATTTCAGATTGTTCATTAAGATCAGCCTGATTTCAAGTTGATCCTGTGGTTTACCAATTCTTGATCATTCCAATAGTCAAGAACCCAGTCGCTGTTTTCCTTATTAGCATCTAGAGCATGTATGCTTCCCAGATGAGACATGAATTATGAACACTACACTTCATATAACTGTTTATGCGCTCTCATTAAAATAACTATAAACATCTTCAAATAATCATTTGCCCTCACCAAAAAAAAAAACCTTCACATCACCGCTATGCAAATAGTTGGAATATTGTGATGGTGATGGTACCTTCTCGGTCGTTACAGTACTGCAGTTCAATAAAAAATAATTCGTGTTTACTCCTCATCCAGTAAAACTGTATCGGCTCCTCTTGTTCACGGAAGTTACTGTAGAAAACGAAAGATTGACGTATTGTTGTTTCAGCTGCAATTCAATCACCCTAATATCAAGTGGTGAGTTTGAGATTTTTCTAGTCACTTCTATATTGATGTCGCTAGTTACTCTTTCATCGTAAGGTACAAATTTTAACTGACAGTCATTCTCCTTTTTAGTTTAGACTATGAGAACATATTTTTATTGCTTAAGGTACAAATCTAACATCATATTTCTGGAACATATTTTTATTGCTTTTGTTCGGTCTGTGTGATTATCAGGATAGTGACTGCAAAGATATATATGCACTCTAACAGTTTATCTTCAGGTCCTTTGCCATCAATAATTTTAGCTGTGTTACTTCTTGTTTCTGCTGTTATTTCAATGTTTTACTTACCGTAGTTATATCGATTTGCAGAATAGCTCGAAACTACGCAGGCGGCTGATGGACAAGGAGCTTGATCCTCCTGTTCTTTTAACAATGTCCCCTGATGAACTAAAGGTCTAATTATCATTTTGACTATTTTACTTTGGTTTGCTGTAAGATCCTTTTAATTCCTATCATCGTTGACTTGTTGGCCAAGTCTGCATTCATTGTGTGCAGTAGCTTAGTTCTCAGGTTATTTAGTTATTAGCACGAAATTGTTGATATCGAAAAAGGTCATATTTAGTACTGACATCGGAAAAGGTCATATTTTGTACAGCATAATAATTAGGACATCATAAAGAGGTTATTGCTAACTACCCTGTTACTTGGAATCTTATAGTATCTCCTACAAGGACTAGTAGTTTCCTATGTTCCAGCCGCTGCCTTTCCTAAATGTCCCAAGCTATCATTATTCTCTATTTATGCTGTACTATTATTTCCCACTTCAAGAAACTGCTTCTCCTCAAGCTATGGTTCAAGGTGCTCCATTCTCATACTCATCGTCCACATTCACTGCTTCATGGTTGTAATTGTTGGCACCTATTTTCTTCAATAAGCTTCTGGAGTTTTTCCCCCTTTTCCCTTACCCGAACTAGATCAAAACCTAAGTCTCCTGATTTGTATTATCTAGTCACCTATTTCAGTAGTAGCACAATCCCCCTCTGCCATTGTACAGTCTAAGCCTGTGTCAAACATAATCGATACGATTTATCAGCCGTACATCACTCCAGGCCCTAGCAATCTCATTGCAAAACGTAGCTCTTTCCTTTGATTGGGCTACCGGAGGCGATCACAGCACTGTTATCAGTATCGATTATCATTCCCTTTATTCTCAGTACCAGTCATTAATTACTTTGTATTTCCTCTGCAATTACTTTTTTGTGCTTTACTAAACCCATTGCATCACTACCAAATACAAAATTTATATGCATTCAGCATGACAAAAAGTACATTAACCACTGCCATTAACTGCTGCTGTTCACTATTTACATTTCAGGATGGGTTGACTTCAGCAGAGAAAACATCTGAACCAGAAGAGTCTAGGAAGTTGCAGGTACTGTACATATATCCATACACTCAGTAATCAGTAAAGAGAACTAAGAAGATTATTTGGTTCATAGCCAATCACATGTACTTATTTTTGCTGTGATTCTCTAAGTTTGCCTTTTGTTTTGATTAGATGACTGATGCCCGTTGTCAAAGATGCCAAGAAAAGAAAGTTGGCATATCTGATATTATTCATGGAGGTCATGGAGATCGCTATCAGGTCCGCACATGTTTTATCTTCTTTTGTTTTTAGATTGAATGAGTTTGTGTTATTTTGTTGTTAGCTTGGAAACATCACTTCGTAAATATTACACATACTTTCTGCTTGTTTTACCTTTTACAAACTGTAGGCAGTTGCAAGCGGTAGTTGCAGTTGAGGGAAGGTAGTAAACTGTTAAAGTTTGGGTTTTTTTTTGTATTGCGAAAATTTTTTCTGCCTTTTGAATGAAGTAGTATTTCTCATGTTGCAAGCTTATTGGTGAACCTTGTTAGGCAGGGAACTCTAGAGGACTGTGCTCTTTTGAATATATTTATTTTACAAATGGTTAGTGTCACCAACCTGTTCCAGCAATATTGTTGTTCCACCCTTGTTTGGTGGATGATCTTTTCCGCGAAACAGGTTAGATTTTATGTGCTTCTACATAGCTTAACCCTGCACTAGAAAATAGGGCATTTGATCCCTGAATTTCAGGTGGTACAGGACCTAGGCCCATTATCTTTTGCGATCTTCTGCTGAGTAAAATGTTCTTATTCGGTTGATAATTATTAATAACCAGCAGTGGATAGGAAAACTGGTAATGACTTGGTCAGTGATAAGGAAACTAGGTGATCAGTCGAGACTTATTCCAGAAAACAATCGCGTGTGATCTCATGGTTGTAGCAAATGCTAATGGCTATTGCGACAAAAATGGATGTTAGGTTCCATTACTATAACTATTTTAAGTACATCAGTAAGAAATAGCATGTGCTTTATAATTGAATCTATGATATATGCGTCACTTACAGGCACATTAAAAACTTAGAATTTAGCATGTACAATTGACCGAACATTCTAATGAACTTGGAGTGGGTTCCTCGAGGGGCTGTCGGTTAGTATGTCTGGATTTGCACTTTCACTAGGGAGTATGTATATTTGGATTTGTAAATATTCATGATTGGTATCAGAGGTATCAGAAGGATTGGGGTGTTGTTTCACTAGTATCATTGTTCAGCATGTCATGGTCAATTGTCCTCAGGTTTTAAATACACTCAAGTATGGGTTTCACATGGAAACCTGACCTAATAGTAACCATACTGGTCAGGAGAACAATAACCTTCAATTTATGACGCTTATACACCCGCGTTAACATAATTTGCCTCTGGTTTTCAGCTTGAATGTACTTCCTGCGGTGCCACTTGGTTTTCTTCTTACGACGCCATCTCGTCACTGACGGTGGATGCTCCAAGCAGTGCTGCAAATGTGGGTACGGCTCCATGGGCTACAGCAAAGTTCGACGTCCTTGAGAAGCAGCTTGCAAGCCCACGTGACCAGCCGGTCAAGCCAGTTGCTGATGCCCTCCAGAAGAGCACCACGGCTTACATGCCTACCTTGGAGAAGCAAAAATCGTTCAGCAAGCCGAAGCCGGACGAACCCTCACCCGCTCCAGCAACCTAATCACTAGTAGATTCTGACATGAAGGATTCAGATTTCAGAGATCAACAGTTGTACATATTTGGATGTGGATACTTGCATTTCCGTCTCTAACATCCCACCATCACACCTTTCTTGTTGGGTCTTGTAGACAACGCAGAGAGATTTGTTCGTGGTAGGTTTTTGGCGCCGCCACATTTTGGGGGGAACGTCCCCACCGCGATGTTCATTAAAAACAGGTTATCAGCAGGTGTATGTGTTGAGAAATTAAATATGGTTTTACATGGGGTGACGAGAGGCACCAGACGTGCAACGGATGCGTCAGATCGAGGTGAAGATGTAGTTGAAGGGTAGCGATAGCAGGTTGGCTGGCTGCGGCGCTTCCCAGAGCATCTACTCACACTGGTGGAAGCAACCATTGCTCTCCAGAAAGCGTGAGGACAGGCAGCCAAAGACGAGATGCTCTGGAGTTTCATCGCAATCTTGGCAGGTTTCACGTTGCCCCTCACAGTGTCGTATAGGCCGTAGCCTGTGCACGTGCAGCATGTCCTCTCGTTTGGTTGTCACGTAGCATAAGTTCTATCGGTGCTTGGGATGTGCGTACACTTAGGAAGCAGTCGGGTGCATGGCTACTGGCCGTTTGGTTTTGAAGGCGTGACTTGCCATGTTCACCGTTCAGGTGGGTATCCATATCCACTCCTCAGCTAACAGGGCTCTTGTTCCCTCAAAAAAAAAAAAAGGCTCTTGTTACCATCGATACGAGGCATCGTCTTTAAAATCCTCGTGCGAGTTATTGCAGGGAACAGGGTCTCAATAAAGACATGAGTGATGCTGAAACAAATTAATTGTTTGAGAAATAATTTGTCAATGCGCGAGGTTGCAGAACAGTGTCGATAGAAGTCGTACACTGCATACAATCTCACGTAAACAACAATTAGTATGACTCGAAGTACAAAGTAACGCAGGAAGTTCTCAGCCAGCCGCTTTTCGGAAACGGCTTGAGATCAACATTTTCCGTGCTGGCTGATTCTCAATCCTTGATTCAGTAGTGTGGCCTACCTTAGCCGTTCTGTTCTTATAATTTCGGTGCTTGTATCTCAAGACGCTGTTGTAGTTTTAAGCCGGCGCCGAAGGAGATCGTCCAGAAGCGGTCGCCCTTCCTCATCCGTCCCTTGGCCTCGACGTGTACCCGAACGTCGTTATCGGAGAGCCCGATCGAAGCAGAGCTGCACCGACGACCCTAGCCCCGCGATGTGGACGCAGAATGCCCGTCGAGGTGTCCCTTATCTTGGCAACCATTGATGAGGGAAGCAACCATTGCACTCTGCGTCGCGAGAGAGGGACTGTGGCACGTCGACGAGTTTTCAGAACCTAACACTCGAAACTTGCAATTCACTGGCTTTTTGAAATTCAGAATCACAACATGTGATTAGAACGAGACCAGTTTTGCGAGCCGGAACGATCAGTCTCCAGGCGAAAAACTGGAGCTCCTGCTTCCAGTTTTGCCCAGCAATATATGTACCATGAACCTGAGTTCGAATAACAAATGCATGGCTGGTCGCGAGGCAGCACTGCATTCCATTACAAGTAAGGGGAAGGGAGCATTCAAGCCGGATAGGACAAATATGTACAAATGTTCCTGGCACTACAAGAGTTCGAACACAGTCAGTGAAAGAAAAAGAAGAGAGAAATCAGGTAACCCTGGTAACAAACTGATCATAATGGATGCATGCTTCACACGACATGGCAAAATGGCAGAGTGGTCTTGCTCTGGAAATGCAGCGAGCTTCACCCGAATTGCTTGGCAGTCCTCACATGCTCCCAGAAATGTAGGCTGCAAGCTTCTCGACGGGCCTCCGGCTGTTCACTTTCACTTCTCCGCGGCACCTGATCTTTATTCGCATCAAGTAATCTACTGCAATCCATGCAAAGCTAAGCCTTGGCGGCATTCCCTCGCAATCGGGGCCGAGCATTTCCCTTGTCTGCTGGACCCATTTTGAATCGTAGGTCACCTGATACCATGCGGAGGCCTTCATCTCATAAATCCGGTTCTTCTCGTCATCCGACATATCATTTGGATCTCCTGCAATGCTTTCAAAGATACTACGGAACTCTTTGCGGAGAGCAGAGTATGCATTTTTCAACCTATCCTTTATATCCCCTTGCTTCCTGCTATTGTATTTGGGGAGCGAACTTATGTGATCTGTCACAAGCTCTGCTTCAGTGCGCACGCCATACTGACTGAGCAGCGCATTCAGTTGGCCCTCATATGAGCACTTGCATTGCCAAGCACTTGAGAGAAAATCTGACGAGCCATCAACTTCCATATCTTTGTCATAAGGCAGATCATTCAAAATGGAAGTTTCTTCAGGAACTGCATCACCACTTGAGGCTTCTTTTATTGACCGATAAAGCCTTCCAAGGATCTTTTCTGATTTATAAGAGATGGCATCATCCTTCCCCATGAAGTCGGGATACAATTTTGGTCGAAGGGATTGTGGCATTGAGACAATTTTTCCCGTCTTAGGAAAGTCCACAGCAGTTGCTGCTAGTTCAGCCAACTGAATGCACTTCTCATCCATTGCGCCATATTCACTGATATCAGCATGAACAACATGAGCATTGCTGATGGGACCAAGTTTCTCATTAACCATGTTCTTCAAGAAGAAATCAACAATGTCCTGTTACAAGCACAAGATCTTATCAACAAATTGCAACAAAGCAAGTAATATTAAGTTGTACACAAACGGATAAAGCAATTTACAGAAACTAGGTGAAATGCAGATGTATCAGAAGTCCTGTGTATATGAATCAGGTGAACAGGATAGTATTCAACTATCACCAGTGAACAAGGCTCATAAGGGTATCACTATAAAACACAGTTTGCTAACGGGTGAATGGTATAAAAAAGTACCCATATTACTGTACCCCACAAAAACAATCTGGTAGGCAGGGAATTTCTAAAAGAGGTGTGCACTTTGTTAGTAAAACAATTGCTTAATCCTGGATACTTCAAAACATGGTTTACTCTTTTGATTAAAGTGCGCGAGGACTGGCAGATCAAATATGCAATGTTGCAGATTAGATATGTATTTTCTGCTAAAAAAGAAGGAAACATCAAAATGACGTGCAAAGTCCACTACATCAGCAACTATGTTATCCCTAATGATATCACATGCCTGATTTCACGTTTATAAGAGAGACTAACAACAAAAATTGTTATTCATTTTCATGCAAAGATGTAGTATTTCTCAAGAAAAGAAAATAGTCAGTGGAGGCTGATCCATAATAAATGATTGTATCTTACATTGTTGTTCTAAACAAATATAGTTCAAACTATTGTGTTTCTGGTAATCAAGTGGCAGCAGCACAACAAAGTAGGGACAGGTAAAACAGTCAAGATTTCCCATGCCAATCAAAATAAGCATGAACTTTAGTAGGATGGATCCCTGACTCAGAGTGGAAACAGTGAGAAATTTCAAGACTGTTTATGTTACTTCACTGTTTCACTAGCAGCGGCAGGGATAGTTCATGACCATATGGTAGAGTTGGTCCACAGTCAGAACACTAGGCACCGACTTTGCTACTATTTCAGTAAGAACACTTTTATGTCAGGTAGAAAATACTGAAGGGAAGACATTCATAGAACAAACAGTATCTAAGGGGGAAGACATTGAACAAATATTTGAAGGAAGAAATAGCTACATGACATGAATAGTCGAACTTACATGTTGAGATACTGCACGTGGTAGCTGTTTTGCTTCTCCGGGGGCGTAGTCCATAGGGTTCCAGCTCTTTTTGTCAGGAGGTATAAGGTTCTCATCCCATGTCACAAAGTAGAGATCTCCATCAAGATCACTCCCAGATGCTTCATTTGCATGTGGCCTCTCACCTTTCTTGGGGAAGACCAAGCAATCAACAAGGTGATGCAGTTCAGGCACATCAACAGCTTCAAGGATCCGTACATCCCCTGGATGAAGGCACGGGTTCTTTGCCATTGCAACTGTACCTACAATGGTCACGGCATTTTTATCTGCTGAGGAAAATCTTGGTCCATGCTTCACAAAACAATTACTGAGTGATGGAGCTGAGGCCCGAATAAAGCACTGCCCTTGCTCAAGGATTCCAAGTTCATCTAGGCAGCCCATCAGCCACCTTCCCTTTGGCACAAAGATCCTTGTTCTCTCCAAAAGACCCTGCAGCTGTGAGGACCTTATAGCCAAGAGCATTGATTTCAGGTGCGGCTCACTTCCAGGTGCAAAGCCAGCACTCAACATCAACGCTGCGGTATTTCCTTGCTCGGGACATGAGGTTGTCACAACATCAAAAGCAACATCAGTGTCCGACAAAATGTTGTTGAGATTAGATAACATGGCTTCCTGCATTTGCCAGAAGATAGCATCCTTGACACCCAATGAGGACAACAATGTTATAATCTGACGATTTAAGAATCCAGGCAGGAACTTTGTCCACGAAATCACCTCCAACACAGTGTGTGTGGACTCAAATTTGTGCATGCTCGGCCTCAGAGAAAGTCGTAT
Source organism: Eragrostis tef (assembly GCA_000970635.1). Taxonomy (NCBI): domain Eukaryota; kingdom Viridiplantae; phylum Streptophyta; class Magnoliopsida; order Poales; family Poaceae; genus Eragrostis; species Eragrostis tef. The sequence continues at coordinate 58,432 of LAPY01002845.1, forward strand.
CCCATCATTTTCACCTTCCCAAACAGCTATGACACCCTTGAAACCCGCATATCTAATCTGGTAAGCCGATGGGGTAGTATCTGTCAATGGAAGCGCCTTAGCAACTTCCACTGCAAGGTCCGGTGTAATCTTGCCAATTCCGTCAGAGAAAACATAACCATTACGCTCAACTTCCTCAAGACACTCGTTTACCTCATTTGGTTGCATCATCACTGTTGCATATGTAGATGAAAAGCACTGCCCCATCCTAGCTGCGTGCTTTGCCACATTCTTGCTTGTGAACCGTCCCATCCATTTCCTAATGCTTTCCACAGTTGTGTTTCTGTCCTCTGCAAAGAACCACGCCGACCTGTCCCTCAGCTGGTTCGACGAGAATGCAAGAAATGAGTACTTCCTGCCACACATGTGGAAACCCTCTGTCAAAAATGTTCTAACACGTTTGTACACGGTTGTCTTCTGCGGGGCCATGTGTACCATCATGTCCTTGACGATTGGCGTAGCCAAATAGTGGAGCACATTACTGTTCAGCACCTGTGCACCCTCATCCATGAAAGTGACCCTCAAGAATCTGTCCGCCACTTCATGATAATGACGAATAACACGGTTCGAGCGCTCCACTTCTGGTGGCACACAATAAGCCTTTGTGGGTGTAATCACCAGCCTCCTGACCTCTGTGTTGTCGCTTCCAATCTTGTTGCGAAGAAGTTTTGGATTCCTGGCAACCCTATCCTGTAATCTGTTAAGCTTGTTACAAGCGTAAAACACATGAGACTTGTGTCCCCAAAATTCCCTCAGTGCAGCCACATTCACATCATCCTCCCTTGTCCTCAGCAAATCATAGAACTCAGGTGTGAGCTGGTGTTGATTTATTATTCCCTTGTGCACCAGAGCATTGACGAGGAACAGCACGGGAAACTTGATCCCCTCCGCGTGCTGCACACAGAAGAAGAGGTCCTGCATTCGCTCCCCAAACTCTGGCTCATCACACACCGTGAGCCCCCGCCTGACGCCCCACCCGCCACCGCAATCCACAATCTTCACACCCCTCTCCCTCATGTACGCCAGCGCCTGCTCCATCTTGGGCCAGAAGCGCGGCGAGAAGGAGACCCTGTACACCCCGCACCGCCCAATCGCGCCGCTCGGGGTGATGTCGGTGGTCCGTATCCACGGGTCGTCGTCGTCGAGCAGGTCGAACGGCACCGACTCGTAGATGTCGTCGTCGGCGGTGCGGTAGTACACCATGGGCGCGGCCCAGAGGCGGAGGAGCAGCGAGCAGTCGGTCTTG
>LAPY01002846.1:3431-26062 GCA_000970635.1 Eragrostis tef
GCTGCTCTGACTGGTACTGAAAAGGCTATAAACTACATACTAAACGACAAAGATATTTTTTTATAATCTGTCAAATATTGTTATCCATATTCATATGGATTTATTTTCATACTAAAACTACAAAATATGGAACATACAAATGAGGAAATTCCTGCATTTATGTATTGTTCTCACACTTGTTAATCTCTAGCTATTTCACTTATGGTAATTCATCGACTATGACATGCTTTTCTATTGTTTCTATCAACTATCTCATTCTTATTCCATCTCTGTGTTCTCCTCATTTTATACTTGAGAAGTTGAGATCCTATTGTTTGAGCCACACTGAGCTCTTCCCACTTTCTTTATCCGTACTTTGGTTGCGGCTTCGATTTTGTCATACACACCAAAAAAAAAATCTAGGATTTTTTTGTTGGTCCAGCTTATTCGTCCCTTTCGTTCTTTGGCACATCCTTAACAATTGTGACACACGCATATGTGTAGCCATCTTATATCCTGCTCAAAATTATAAGTAATTATTTTTTTTGCTAAATTCAAATTTTGACGCATTCCAGATACTGGCTAAATTCTTTTATTCAAAAATATACTTCCTTCTCCTATACAACAACTGCAACATTTTTTAGTAGATAGATAGTATTGCATATGGAAATTATAATATAAACTCTAAACCTTACGCTCTCTCTTTTACTTACGGGTTTTACTCAAATAAGTTACTTCATGTTTGTATGATGATGTTTTTACCTCCTCCTACAAATACTTAGTACGTAACTATATAAGAAACCAATAATAAGTTATCACATAAATGTAACTTAAAAAATAAAAATGTTGGTGAGATACAAATATAATTTTATTATATAATTTATTCCACTACCTTAGTTTAATTTCTCATTGATGAAATGATAACTTAAAAGCTTGGTAAGAACTTGTAGCTAGTATTATACAATATCACAAAGTTACCTTCCCAGGAAATTGAATGCCCTTCACTCCCTTACGGACGTGTATTTCTTTTATCTGTTCAACTTGATGTCACGTATCACCATCCACTGATAGCTTAGACTCATACAATTTGATCTTCTTTGACTTGGACATGGGCAGCAGTGATCGATTCTTAGAAGTTTTTTGCAGTCGGAGTTGAATCGAATGCTCTCAGTCGTCATTCCTTTTTTTTAGGGAATCTCAGCTGTCATTCTTGAATGTAAATAACATAGCCATAGTTTTCTTACAAAGTAATACCAATATTGTTCCATAAAGTCTACTGTACATCGTCCTGCCGATATTCTGTTCCCAAGCTCACTTTCTCATTATCCTGAAGATCTTCTCATTCTGCTAGATACCAATATTGATGCCAGTACCGATTTGCAAATCCTGCCGGTAGAAAACTGTGAAATTAATTGTTTGACATGCACACGAAAGATTAATTTTTTATCTGCAAAGTCGTCATGTAGCATGATATGTGAAACTTTTTTATCTACTTTTGATTACTTAAATTCTTACCTGATCGAAGTGACCGCAATCGTTTTGTACTAAACATGACATAATTAATATCTGCTTTCTACGACTAACATCCAGATAACTGTAGAAAGTAGCAAAGGGAAAAAAAGTTTAAAATCATGTAAACATCAGCTGCAGGCATGAATGAGCTAGCGAGTCTTCTTTCCCTTCTTTGTTCCTCTCTCCTGCTCTTCGTAGCTTTCTTCTTGCCCCATCCTGCACGTGGTCAGTAGCAGATCGATAGCCTGCAGCGCAATAGCAAGATCCTTCTGTAGATTAGCAGTGGGAGGGTAGCCTCTAGGGTACAGCAGCGCGACGTGTGCAGAGTTTGCAATAACGGCAAGTGCTCAGGCTGCGGCGGTGAAGAGATGCGTTGCGCATAGCATCGTCGGCGAATGCATTAGTTCTGCGTGTGGTGGTTTCTACGGCATGGCTCTACACGTACAAATCAAGGACACTGAACAAGCGATGGAAATAAAGGTCCGTGATGTGAATGGATGTCTGCCATGGTTGGAAACGTACATACTCAGGACTTTGAATATTCCAAGGCTGCCTTGGTGTTAGTAGAGATTATGAAGATCTAATGGCTATAATTTGTTGAGCATTTAAACAGACGGTTGGATGTTTTGCTTTTTTGTGAGAATTTTTTTGATTTTCTTTCGATTAACGTGGAGGCACCGAAAGGAGCCTCTAATTAGTAAATATAAGATTGAAACAACCCGGGCCCCAGGGATTGAAATCTTTAAAAAACCAGAAAAACCGAAATCGACAAAACCGGACCGGTTACCGAAAACCGACCGGTAACCGAACATGCTACAGTATACATGTTCGGTTTTTACCGATAACCGAACATCCCATGAAACCAAACTGAACCTATCGGTTATCGCGATAACCGACCGGTTTTCAACGCTCAGCTCATAAACTTCATCACATAGCTGCGCTTGATGCAGTGACCGCCCGACGAGTTATAGGGTCATGGCCAGTGTTCGGAAGACCACTGACCCAATGGTTCGAGCATGTCGTCCGTGTGCTCTTCCAAGTGTTCACCAGTTCATCAGCTGACGCATGGAGCATTTACAATGTTGCGATGCATGGATCCTGTTAACTGTATGGTTAGCGTAGAACACAGCTAGGTAGCTTTCATAAAAATACTCTCTCTGTTTTTAATTATACGGCACCATTGACTTTTTTTTGTCAAACTTTGACTAACAATATAGATTTAAATAATCATTTTTTGAATGTTAAATGAATATCATTGGATTCATCATTAAAAGAACTTTAAAGTTAACTTATACCTTTAAGTTTTACATAAATATTTATATATAAAACAAATTATCAAAGTAACGAAAAAAGTCAATGACGTCATATATTCGAAAACGGTGGGAGTAACATGTAAGCAAGGTGTGGAAATGTCATGTGCCGTGCATGAGAAAAAAAATCACTTATGTACGTCGTACTTCTGTATCCCTCTGTAGTTACTGATATGATACTCTGTGTGTATTACCATAGAAGATTAATTAGCCCATGATGCCTTCACCTGACTCTGAATAAGTATCAATCCTAGTTCATAGATACACTAAGGCCCCCTTTGGATTGGAGGAATTTCATAGGATTTTTGGAGGATTTGTTTCCTATGGATTTTTTCCTATAACTGACCTTTGGTTCACAGGAAAACGAAAGGAAACTTTCCTGAGGAATGCGTTCCTGAGGTCGATTTCACGGGAAAACGAGCAAGAGCTCTAACCTCTGGAAAATTTCCTGGCGCGAAACGCCGCGCGCACCCGTTCGCGCTACTATTCCGGCGCCTGGCCGTAAAAACGTGTCGAGCTATTCTCCTTCTGGAAACACCCTAGCAGTGAAGGGCCATCTCCATCCTCACAACTCACAAGAGCAGGGACGCCTCAACCCAAAAGGAATCGGGCTGCCAAGCTTACTCTGACGCTGATTCCGTCAGTCCCCAAAGCCAACCGCACGAAGCAGTGCTGCAGGTCGTTGGATTCTTCCCCTTCTTGCATGTGTATTTTCTTGACTCCTCATCTTCCAAATCCCCATCTTAGAATCATATTCTGGCGCTACCAAAGGTTGTACAAATTCCTTTGTTATTTTTCCTATGGTGCTACCAAATGGCTTTCTAACCAAATTCCTGTGTTTTCATTTCCCGTAGGAATGGAGAAGTATGCCAACTCAATTCCTACGTTTTTCCTGTTCCTGCGTTTTTCCTATCCTGCATTCCAAAGGGGGCCTTAATGGACGAGTTCCAAGGTAACCAGAAAGCAAATGACTTTTGTTTTTGGGACAAGAAAGCAAATGACTTTAAGGTAGACACCAAATATAAAGACATAAATGGTCTTCTGCCACTAGCAGGCATTGGTCTAATAATTCCATTGCATGTCTTTATATGATAAAGAGAAGAAGGCGCATAAATATCTTGCTAATTTGGTGTCGGATTCAAACCTTTCCCATATCCCCAAAAATTACAACACGTTGCAAAGAGTCTTCGCCAGGATAAGGAGGTGCTTTGAAGCTATATTGATGTCCCCAAATAATAGAACCATTATGCAGAAGCCGATGTCCAATTTGGTACGTATACCTGAAATGAAAACCCACATGTTAAACTTGCCAGCCCTAGCATCATCACAAATGGATAACTAAGAACGGAAGTGAGATGCCGATGAAATAAAGTTATGGTAAATGACAGTTACATGAAATTGGGCCATAAGTCCTTGAGAAAACTCGTGTGAATGAAACCAGGATCACGCCAGCCAACGGTCCTAGCAGGAGGACCTGATACAAAACCATTGTGAGACTTAGTATATGTTAAATTCTTATCGGGTTTGACGAAAGTAACACATCAGTCGCACTTCATAATAGAAAACTGAATGCTAACGCACAAGAATTGGTGAAAAAAATAGTAGAAAAGTTACCATAAGACAAAAATTACTATAGCATTCAGAAGGTGAGCCTTCTGAATGCTATAGATCACTACATTTCAGACAAAAATTAATTTTCATGTCGCAGGTAACCATAGTAGAAAAGTTACTAACCACACATGGTGTCACGACTGAAAGTGAGGGTGCCTGCAGGAGAAAGGATTTGAATTTGACCTTGGATGCCCCATTTGACAAATGGTGTGGCCTCACTGGTAGCATAGCCACTTGTCCATGTTACTGTCATCTGGAATCACAAAAAGGCAATCAAAAACTTACAAATATGGTGCAATTCAGTTAATGGAAGCACATAAGTACACTTTCCTTCAACACATTCTGGCAACTATTTCTGAAGGTAAAAATTTAGAAGTACTAGCTAAATGGAACCATACCAAAATGTCCCAAGTTATTATTATCTTTGGATAGAGAATACCATATGTTTTATCTTCTGTTGCCTTGACAATTGACATTATTTACGAATTTTGTTTCTTCAATGAATTTATGTTCTCTTGCAGATATGAGAAAGGTGGATAAGGAACAAACTCTGTCATCAATCTGCTCTTAATCATTTTGCCTCTATGGGTCACATAATACAATGTTGACTTAATTACTTACTGAAACGTATGAAAAGGGGTACTTACTTCATTCCAGGACTTTCCTTGTGCTAGGCGTGGGTACACGGGGGCCTTTGGGTTTATGAAGGTTACGCTTTTTGAGTGTGCGATGAGCTGCGGCTGTCGTATTACAAAAAAATGGCACATACCCCAGTTAAAGCACATAATAGTTACCCCACGTGGTGTATGGAGGAAACTAAGAATGGTAATATAAAGAAATAAATAGATAAATAGAAGCAATACTAGCTATTCATAAATGATAAGCACAATCTAACTCTAAAGCATGAACATTCCTTTTTGTTATGAAGTTACAAGAAGGTGCATATCATTAGCCAGCTTGCTCGGTGATTTAACTGCACCATCTTTCTGTTTGACATCAAAAACTCTCTATCTGGAATTTCACAGTACAGAGGATGCAAATATCAAAAGCAGACGCCTTACAGAAGTTATCAAAATGGGGGCAATACATTTGTGACACTCAATTTGCTATGGTGAGTATGAATGTGCTGATTGAAAAATGCAGCATGGTTGATATACCGTGACACTATCAACAAGAGAACTATTGTAACATTCTTTAGCAAAAGCATCTTAATAAAGGCGATGCCTGCACTGACAATGCACTATGTCGTCCTTTGGCTTAGTTTATATTTGCATTCGAGTGGGATTAGTTGTTCAAGATAACAGATAAAACTGATAGAATATATAATATTAACTATTATTTCACACAAAATAAAAGGTCCTCATGCAGTGCAACAGATTAACTCAAAACAAAAGGCATTTTGTACATACATTCTCTGTTCCTGCGTTTTTCCTATCCTGCATTCCAAAGGGGGCCTAAAGATAAAGCATTGGTGGTAGCGCACACATTTATCAACCGACCGATTAACCGTCCTCTCACATATACACACCAGTCAAGACACATGGTGATCATCTCGAAACATATCTCCAACATCTCAAGACACATGGTGATCATCAAATACAGAATTCACTTTATCTTTTCATTTGTACTATAGGGTGTGGCGTATTAACATATGTTTATTGATCTAGTTAATGGATCCATGGGCAAGAGAAGCACGGCATCCACCCAGCAACATCTTGCCCCTTATTAGTTGTTGAAAGACAGCACTGACTATATACATATACATCAGGCACACCGTCTAACTTTCCTACTTTCTTTTCTGAGTGGTCTGGAGAAACTGTTCAGTAGGGTTTAGACTACAACGCCATGCAGTCGTTAGGAGCGGGAGACATCTGAAACTAGATCCCCTCTGGACTTGAGCACAAAAAGGCTGCCTACACTTCCTCTGGCGTGAAACTAGGTCCCCTCTGGACTTGATCGTGCAGGTGATGGATGGCTCTGTGGCGCGGCCTCGCGGTGATTCAGTGTACAGAGGGCATGGCCTTGGCCTCGACGACTCAACTGATTGTCCCTGCTGCCCCTCGACACCAGAAACGCTTGATGACATCCTCGTGCGGTGCCCGGTGGTGACAAAGGGTTTTTGGGCGCACTTTCTACCCGGAAACTGTGTGCTTTCAACCATCGACGAACTGGCCATGACAATGGATGACTTCTTCACTAAAAGCTGTTATCCCAAGGGCGATAAACACACGCTTTTATTGCTTGTTCTATGAATAACATGGAACAGGAGGATGATTGTCTTTGATTCAGTTGAACCTTCACCTGCTGAGACAGGTCGCGTGGTTGCTGACATCAATGGTTAATGCAGTCAGGTGGTAATGAACTTGTTAATACATTAATACAATCAGGTGTCATTAACACATTAATTTATCCACTGACCAATTAACTGTCCTCTTGCAACACGCATCAAGAATAAATATTTTTAGTTAGGCCAGTCTAAATGGGCATTTTATTTGTATTTATTAAGGTGTCACATCAGCTAAAAAGATGACATGGCAGTAGTTTATGAAGAGAGAGAAGATATTCCTTTCATTCTAATGAAAAGAACTTGGCACCCTTTTCTAGACAATTAAAGTGAAATGAAAGTGCATTGAACATCTTTTTCTTTCATTCTCAACCATTTGATCCAATCATATGCATCAATTTAATGTTCCATCTATCCTATGAAACCCTAAAAATAAAAGTGTGCACTGAAAGATGTGATTTTATTTCTTAAAATATAATTACAAAGCTGATGTGTCATGCTTGAAAAGTGTGAAATGGAAGACCCTACTGAGACTGGCCTTAATCATCCAATACCAGAATTCAGCTTATCTTTTGACTTGTACTACAAGATGCTCACATATTAATGTATAGTTATAAATATAGTTAATGGATCCATATGAGCAAGAGAAGCTCGGCACCCACCCAGCAACATCTTGCCCCTTATTGATTATTCAAAGACAACAGTGAATGTACATATATACATCAGGCACACCATTTAACTTTCCTACTTTCTTTTCTGACTATATATCTCATTACATGATAGAAATGCTGTGTATGTAGCCAGAAGGAAGGAGGGAGCTATCTCAAAATGGTCTGGAGAAACTACTCAGTAGCTAGGGTCGAGACTACAAGGCCATGCAGTCATTTGGAGTAGAAGACATCTGGAACTAGGTCCCCACTTGAATTGAGCGGACAACGGCTTCCTACCCTTGGTCTGGCGTGTAATTACTCGTACAACGAGCTGGTGATATGATATCATCGGCGTGCTCCTACAGCTCTGGTAGTCGCAGGCAGCACTGAAGATGGTGCACAGATCCTAGGCAGCCAGCCTCCCCATCGTACTGTTGGGCATTCATCCTTTGGTGTCGCGGTGGATCACCGGCGGGTGCCAGTTCACCAGCGTGCGCCGTTCTACGGGACCCTGCAGCGCCTTCCAAAGGCTGCCGTTGGGCATGAACTTGTACAGCATCATGGCGTCAAGATCGGGGGAGGTGTCGAAGCCACAACTTGTACAGCATCACGGTGCGCGCGCGCGGGAGCTTGGCCTTGTACACCACCCCTGTTGCGCCCATGCCCTCCACATTGGCCTAATTGACCCAGGCAGGCCAGCATGTCGGCGCTCGTGAACCCTAGCACGTCGGCGCTCGTGAACGTCGGTGCTCCTCAACCTCATCGCCCAGGTTCTCGTGCCTTGAATGCATTGCTGGATTCAGGGAATGGACTTGCCTCAACGACTCGGCTGATTGTCCCTACACTGCCCCTCGACAACACTGACGAAGGGTTTTGGGGCGCGCATTCTACCCGGAAAACAGTGTGCCTTCAACCCTCGAAGAACTGGCCAGGCCTTCCCTAACATATCTGTCATCCCAAGGGTGACAAACACGTACGCTTTTGTCGCTTGTTCTCTTTTTTTTTTATGGAACAGGAGGGCATCACGCCCTACTGATTATATTTATAAATAAATAGAGGTTTACAGATATATCAGATAGAAACAGAAAAACATGAAGTGCCAAAAATAAAAAAGAATCAAGAGATTGTATCTAGCCATTCTTTAATATTTGGGAGGTACTCTGCCTTTGCCCTATGGATAACCAGGGCAAATTCTTGAATGAACTTTCTCTTGCAGCCTTCAACTGTTGGGTCTCTATCATTAAAGATCCAATCATTTCTGCTTGTCCATATACTCCACAGCATCAGAATTATTATCTCCATATAGAATGGGACATTAAGCTGCTGTTTGATACGCTTCAGCGTTCTTAAGGGAGGGAGATGAGTTGGGTAATGGATCGCTTGTTCTCTGGCTGACATGGAATATGAGGAGGATTATATTTGATTTAGTTGAACTTTCACCTGCTGAGAAAACTCGCATCGCATGGTTGCTGAACACACCTGATCAGTTTTGGACTGTCGATGTAATAAGATAACAGATGTATCAACATCCCGCTCCGCACCAAAACGAGCCACACACATGTTTGAAAATTATCTCAGGACAACTAACCGCCTTAATTGCATTGGAGTGACACATTGTCGACCTCGGCATTGATGGACACATACAGCCGTACGTAATTGTAGCATTGCGATGTTTATAAGACTAAGGACATTATGAATTGAAATATGAATCAAACCTGTTGGACTATTGGACTGATCAGCCTCACAGAATGATATCTTCCACACTTAAAGACACGAAAGTGCACGATAGCTGCCAATCTTTTGTAGTATCATTGGACTGGATTCGCTGTAGAATTAAACAAGTTCAGTACCACCTCACTGCATTCAGCGTTTATGGTGCTCCTCAACCTCATCGCCCAGGTTCTCGTGCCTTGAATGCATTGCTGGATTCAGGGAATGGACTTGCCTCAACGACTCGGCTGATTGTCCCTACACTGCCCCTCGACAACACTGACGAAGGGTTTTGGGGCGCGCATTCTACCCGGAAAACAGTGTGCCTTCAACCCTCGAAGAACTGGCCAGGCCTTCCCTAACATATCTGTCATCCCAAGGGTGACAAACACGTACGCTTTTGTCGCTTGTTCTCTTTTTTTTTTATGGAACAGGAGGGCATCACGCCCTACTGATTATATTTATAAATAAATAGAGGTTTACAGATATATCAGATAGAAACAGAAAAACATGAAGTGCCAAAAATAAAAAAGAATCAAGAGATTGTATCTAGCCATTCTTTAATATTTGGGAGGTACTCTGCTTTTGCCCTATGGATAACCAGGGAAAATTCTTGAATGAACTTTCTCTTGCTGCCTTCAACTGTTGGGTCTCTACCATTAAAGATCCAATCATTTCTGCTTGTCCATATACTCTACAGCATCAGAACTATTATCTCCATATAGAAGGGGACATTAAGCTGCTGTTTGATACGCTTCAGTGTTCTTAAGGGAGGGAGATGAGTTGGGTAATGGATCGCTTGTTCTCTGGCTGACATGGAATATGAGGAGGATTATATTTGATTTAGTTGAACTTTCACCTGCTGAGAAAACTCGCATCGCATGGTTGCTGAACACACCTGATCAGTTTTGGACTGTCGATGTAATAAGATAACAGATGTATCAACATCCCGCTCCGCACCAAAACGAGCCACACACATGTTTGAAAATTATCTCAGGACAACTAACCGCCTTAATTGCATTGGAGTGACACATTGTCGACCTCGGCATTGATGGACACATACAGCCGTACGTAATTGTAGCATTGCGATGTTTATAAGACTAAGGACATTATGAATTGAAATATGAATCAAACCTGTTGGACTATTGGACTGATCAGCCTCACAGAATGATATCTTCCACACTTAAAGACACGAAAGTGCACGATAGCTGCCAATCTTTTGTAGTATCATTGGACTGGATTCGCTGTAGAATTAAACAAGTTCAGTACCACCTCACTGCATTCAGCGTTTATGCCTACATGTATATGGCCCTTTGTTATTATTTTATAAAGACAAGATTGCCTTGCCTGTTCCTTTCATATATATCATATCTCATTTGCATCATCCAAGTGATGTATTTATCTAGTGCCATGGTCTTGTCCCAATATACCTTACTGTAGCTACCAGTAGGCCAGTTTGTACCAACACAACCCATTACCAGTCAACAGAAAGAGAGAACAATATTGGAGATGAGAGGTGGACGCATGACGCAGTGTGTCGGGAATAGGAAGCATCTTGAACTATGCCCCCACTACATGACAAGCTACTGTAGCAGAGCTGGGCTAAGGATGGTCGAGTTACTGTTGACCACCAACGAGAAGGTTTGAGCGCTGCCGCCGGAAGTACCCTCGTCCTCCGCAGCTGCTTCTCCATGGCGCTGGCTCGTTCGCCGCCGAGCTCCTGTCCGAATCGCGCTACTGGACACGGCCGAGTCACTGTACTCCTTCGTCAACTCTCTGAGCTGATGACCGCGCCGACCGAGCTCCCTCCCCGTCAAGGGTGGCCGACGCTGTCTTCCGTATGCCAAATCGAGCTCGGTGTAGCGACCCGCGTTTTCGTGATCATCAAAATCCACTAAAAATTTGAACTTTTAATTTTTTTTTATTTTTTATTAAAATCAATTTGCTAGAATAGTCCGTAGCAAAATCAAAAGCTTTTGAATTTTAAAATCTTTCACAAACATCATCACGTGCATCCTTGAATTTTTCTGGCTTTATTTGAGTGTTTGTTTGAAATCTCTCTTTGAATGAATTCCAAATTCATTCAAATTCAAACACCACAAAAAGATCAAACCTTTTCTTCTTAACCGGGCCGCCTTTCCTCTTTTCTTCTCTTCCGGCCCAACTCCCTTTTCTTTTTCTCCTTTTTCTCCCCTTTCTCTCGGCCCGTTCCTTCTTTCCCCGGCCCGACTCGCTCCGGCCCAACTCTCCCTCTCTCTGTCGCTGACGGGTGGGTCCCGCCACCCGTCGTCCTCCTCCAGCCGCGCCGGCGCGATTCGCGCCGTTGCCCATACCGGCGTGCTCCCTCTGCCGCCCCGGTCATTCCGAGCTCCAGTTCTTGCACAAGGCTCACGCGCGCGTCAAACCGACCTCCTTGAGCCGTCGCGTCGCCGTCCTTCCTTCCCACGTCATGTTCGCGCCGAGCTCGACTTTTTCCGGCGAGCCCCGTACTGCGCGCGTCAGCCACAGCGGCCTCTCCTCTCGCTCCGTCACCGTCGCAAACACTGCAGCCATCCCCGCCGCGCGTCACCGCCGTCGCTCCGGTCGCGAACCGCCTTAGCGCGTCGCGTCGAGCATTAACTCCGGCGAGAAAAATATCTCGCCGGCGAACCGACTCAACCGCCGCGCGAACCGCCATTGCTGGCTATAAAGCAAGCCCTAGGCCCTCTCGTTCTCCCCCTCATCTCATTTGCTATCTTCGCTCACTCCCGAGCTCAACACATCACTTTTCCCCAAACCGTTCCCGAGTCCGGCGAACTCTCCGGCGAGCCATTCCTCTGTCGTCGGTGAGTCCCGCGCCCTTCTTCTTCTTCCTTTGGCTTCCCCATTCTTTGCTGAACGCCATTGTGCCATCACTTCTCGCAGCCGTGCCCCGTACGTGGAGATCGACGCAGACCTAGCCGCTGTGACCTCGCTCGTCGCCGGCCGCCTCTCGTCGTCCTCCGTCCGAATAGAGCACTCGGTGAGCACCCCCGAGCTCTTCTCTCTCTCTTGCGCAGCATCTTTTTGCCCGTGGCCTAGCGCGAGTGCCCTTTCCCCTAGCTCTGCTTGTCGCCGCCGTAGGACCTCGTTGCCGGCGACTCTCCTGGCCACGCCCGGCCTCTCCGAGCAGCACTTTTACCTCACCACACTCTCGCGCACGCGCGCGACCCCTCTCGCGAGCCTCGCGCGCACACCTTGCCTTTTTCCCCTCTTTCGCCGGCGCGCCACCGCACTCCGGCGAGCCCGCGCCGCCTCTCCGGTCTACGTCGACGACATGTTCTTGCCCTGCTAGATTCGCCGTCACGCGTAGATTCCGTAGGTGCTCTCCGTTAAGCCCCTCGCCGACTGTAGCCCTCACCGGCGAGAGCTCCGGCGATGCGCCGCCGCGCACGCCGTCTCGTCGCCGCGCGCTGACTCAGTCGCGCCGGCGTCCGACGTGGCAAGCCACGTCGGCAAGCGGGCCCGCGACGACCCGGTCGTCCCGCACACGTGGTGCACCCGGTGCACCGTGAACCGGTCGCTTTCCCCTCCGGTTCACAGAACTTGTGGACCGAGTCCACAAAACAGTAACCGCATAGTGATCCGGCCCCTCTGGACCCACTTGCCAGCCTCACAGAGCCTCTGTAAACGCTAGGTACACCCGGATTTGTACACAGAAACCGATTTCGAGCACTTTTCCAACATCAGAAAAATACCAGAAAATTCCCAAAAATACCTTATTCTTTCCTAATCATTTTCCAACCCTTGGTTGATCCAGATTAATTAGGATTACGGCTAAACTTAAGTGTTTAGCTTAATCCTGATTAATTTCCTTTCCCAAACTTGAATAATTCATATCTTTTCCATTTCAACTCCAAATCCAGAAATTCTTCCACCTAAATTCATCTAAAATCATTGCCTATCCAACCATACCAGAACCATATCTCCTGGAGTTCATTTGGATTCTATTTATTTAGCGGCGAGCCTGGCTTTATTCTTGGCCTTTGACCAACATTGAATTGTGAAGCCCCTGGTGATGTCCGTGGGGGATGCCGTGGTGGTACCAAGTAGGTACGGAACCTTTAGTGGGACAGTCCAATCTATGACGATGGAAAGGGCTGGACCACCTTGTGGGAAAAGATGTGCACCCTTGGCCAAGGTTAAGAAACTATCCGGATAGCCGTGTTCCACGGTATTGGACAACGCGACAGCATTGGCCACACTATGATTAGTTTTTCCTGTGTGAGTTATCCTTGGCGTGATTTCAGAGAAAACACCGGTTTGGAGCCGTGTGCTGGTTGTCGGCCAGCGATAAAAGTGAGGAACTGGCGGGATGGATCTTAATCTCCCCCAGGGCCGCCCAACCCCACTAATCCCTAATGATATTTGATTAGAATTGTGAAATGGTTTGTTTGCAAAACCACCCTGCATAAAAACTTGGCTTTCCCGCCTTGTTGATAAACCTCAGCCTATCCTTGGAAAACCCCTTGCATACTCTTACCCCTCGTGTTAGGCTTGCTGAGTACCTTAAGTACTCACTCTTGCCTCCATCATTCAGAAGATGAGCCAGAATATGACTTTCAAGCCGATGGTGATGAAGAGTGAAGGTCGGCCGTCACTCAAGCCATGCTTGTCGGAGTGGAGCCCAATAGACTTCCGCTAGAATAAGTGTTAGCCTGGCTGTTGCGTCAGCCAGTGGGCTTGTTGCTTGTGTTTGTCGAGGCCGTTCGCCTCTTTTGTATAAAGACCTTTATGTAACAAAAGGCTTGTATGAGACTCGGTAATATAAATAAAGTATTAGCTGTGAAGCATTCTGTGAAAGTGTCGTATCAGCTACCGATCCAGGGACTGATACGGAGAACACTAAGTACTTCAGAAATGGGGTATGACACTCGGCCGCCGGCTGCGGTTCACTTCCCATCGCGCTCGCCAGCGGCCACAATGCACCGATGGTTGACGGCGGTGATGACGGCTCACAATGAATGCCTGCATGACATCAAACGCATCTTGGACCTCGCCTGTCGCAGCAATGAACCAGGGAACCTCCCTGCTCGAATGAATCTCCTCACCGCAGCCCATCAACGGTTGCCACCATGCCTGCCTTGTGTTTGATAAAATGATGGCCACACATAGTGTCACAGAGAGTGAGCGAGAGAGATTATTTCAACTCTCCTCTAGACATTAATTATTTAATTATGTATTACATTACATGACACAAATATACACTAACGAACAACCCTGAGATCAGGCACCCAACAATTAATGAGAGTAGGAGGCATCTGGAACATCCCTCGCAGTGCGACCCGGATAGGAATCATCATGTAGGAGAATCGTCATGGTAGGGCGAGAGATTTTGGTGCTGCGTTCACCAGTTCGGCCCGTTGATGCTGGTCACGTCTCACGGCACGCTGGTTCACCAGTGCTCGCCAGCGCAGCCATCAGATGGTCTTTCTACATCACTCTTGTCTTGGCCGGGTGTCGCAGCTATGGACAAACAGCGTGACATGCTCCGGTAACGAAGGCATAACTGTTTGCGAAGGACGTTATGTGTGCCGTGCGGTAGGAGTATCAAAAGAGCCCTGCTGGCTGATGCTATGCAGTATTTGATTCCTCTGTTTATTCTCCAAATCGTCATCTACCTGCTACCTCCTTCCAGCTACTCTCTCTTTTTCTTTGGCTACCCCGAATTTATCTATCAATACATATAGCCAGAAAATCCGTTATTTTAGTTTTTTTTGCGAGAAACCATTATTTTAGTTATCCTTGTTAATTATTAATTATTGTGTGAATTGCAATTCATGGGTCATGACACTGGGGAATGAGTCTTGGGGAGTACAATGCCTCCTTATTACCCATATGGCGATGACGTTAGCTTCAATTGTCAACCATGTGAAACGATGTTGGATTGTTTAGGTGACGTTTAAGACAACCTAATTATTTTTGTTTATTACATCGTCATATTCATAATGATCAATCCCCTCTGTGTAGCCTCTTCTCGTTACCCCCTCTATGTTAGTCTTACGTATATCGATGGAGGTGTATAGGGGTAGTAACCCAAACGAACACAACATACAATTCAGTGTGAGCAAAAGAAAGAGGATGGACATTCACAATAAAAAAAAGAAAGAGGATGGAGTAGCAACAAGAAAGTACTAACTAAGAATTTGGACTCTGAATCATCAGCATTTGGAAAGTTTGGCATCATACCCTTCAAGGGAACAATCAAGCGGCGGGCCAAGCTCTGGGTCTGGGACACCATATGGTCTTTCTAAACAACATGGACGGCGTGAGCTGGCAGCAGCGTAGTCCTGGGAATTACAATAGCTCCAGACATAAATTGTCTGGATCGATCATGGCAAGGAAAATACTTCATTTTTTTATTACTTCGCTGACCCAAAAATGTGGACACATGTTGCACCTTCACTGCTCATAGTTCTCGTATTTATTTATTCGTGGATACTTAGCAAGGATATGTTTGGAGTTTATTTTTCCTTCATTATTTTATCAACTATGTAATGCAATATGACGATGTGAGCACCATGTGGACCGGTTTGGTGTCATGCAATACGTACGACTCAGTTCTCACATATGTAACCTTTATAATTGAATTAAAAGCCTCATATTAAAACAACATTGCCTTGCCTCTTCTCCTTTATATATTCTGATCCAAAAAGCTAGAAGCAATCGATCAGCACATAGTAACCTTCCTCTTCTCTGTGACCTCTTCCTGTCTAGGAGTTGCTCCTTACAAGGATGTGGACGACCCGACGGTCTTAATACTATGAACCATCCTTGGTCGATACAA
Organism: Eragrostis tef; assembly: GCA_000970635.1. Lineage (NCBI taxonomy): Eukaryota > Viridiplantae > Streptophyta > Magnoliopsida > Poales > Poaceae > Eragrostis > Eragrostis tef. Next base: position 19,293 of record LAPY01002846.1, read on the forward strand.
ACTGAGATCTAGCACACGACACCTCTTGGAATAGGAGGCACCTGGAAGATACCTGCAGTGCTGCATGGACAATAATTGTCAAGCAGCTGAGTGTCAAGTAAAGAGCTTGTGTTCTCATGATGTTGTCTTGAGGGGCAGAGGTCGGTCGCTTCAGGTAATGCTTGAAGAATGAGAGCTAAATTTAACATCAGAAATTGCTGAATTTGATGAAGGGGTAAACATGACATGACTTCACTCAGACTGCTAACCAAGTAACCGGGAGCTTTGATCTGATATTATTAGTAGGTTTCATCCATATTAAGGCACTAGAAAATTAAATGGAAGTAATCACTTTTCTGTGTTTGCTGTTGCATATAGAGCTGCAGTAGAGCCCAGTCCGGAAAAAATTGCCTGCCTACGGTTAGCAAACGGCTCACGTGCAGAACCGATCCCCATTTGCAAAGTCCTGATGTGGTTCAAGCCATCGAACATCGATCAATCGAGCGATCGAGCCAATTGATGGAGACGTCATTCTGAAATACTATAAGTCATCGGTCAGCACATAGTAATCTTCCTACGCCTTCGTGACCTCGTCCTATCTTATAAGCTCTAGATAGCTACGTCCCCTCACATGAATGTGGACCAGTTAACAGTCTCAATACAATGAACCATCCTAGGTCGATACAAATTGAGATCTAAGACACAACACTAGGAATAGGAGGCACCTGGAACATCCCCTGCAGTGCAGCATGAATAGGGATCGTCATGCAGCTGGCTAACATCAGTAGTGGTGTACCATCAAGCAAGAGAATCATGAAGTAAAGAGCACGTGTAGCTCGGTACATCTGTAGATTGTTCTCACGATGCTGTCTGAAGGAGCAGAGGACGTTCACTTCAGGAAATGCTGCTCACCATCGACGGCCACCAAATGGTCATTCTACATCAAATTGCTGTATCTCGGTTCATGGCTGGCTAACTAGTCGTAGGATCATGGCAGGTGCTCCAAAAATCACTGACCCAAAGGTACCAACATGTTGTTTGACTGCACCGTCTAATGTTCCCCAGGTCATCAGCTGATGCATGAGTACAGCAAACTGTGGCTCTTCAGTTAGTTGCAGATTCCACGTAGTGAAGAACAGCTGTATATCTTTTGGAAATACCACATGTATGAATACTCACAAATTAAGGACACATGATTCATATCCACATAAATAATCAAGAATTAAAGATGTAAGATTCATATAAACATAGTTACTCTTCAGCTAGTTCTCTTAGTCTCTGACTCATTTACATTCGGAACATGGATGTTACCCTAGGTGTATGTAGCATATTGTAACAAGGTTGAAAGTATGCACATTTATCCACTGACGATTAACTGTCCTCTCACATATACACACAAGTCAAAAGTATATCTCAATCATCTCAAGACACATATGCGATCATCAAATACCAGAATTCAGCTTATCTTTTAATTTGTACTACAGGATGCGACATATTAATGTATGTTTATTGATCTACAAGCTAATGGATCTATGAGCAAGAGAGAAACACCGAACCCAGCAACATCTGGCCCCTTATTAACTGTTCAAAGACAGCACTGAGTATACATACATCAGGCACAACTTCTAACTTTCCTACTTTCTTTTCTGATTATCTCTGAGAAATCTTGTGTATGTAGCTAGTAGGTGATATCTATCTCAAAATGCCCGGAGAAACTGCTCAGCAGGGACATGAGACTACAACGACATGCAGTCGTTAGGAGTGGGAGACATTTGGAACTACGTCCCCTCTGGACTAGCACACAAAGGCTGCCGGTCGCGGTCGATCCGTGCCGGTCGTGTCACCTTGTCGCCGTCCACCGGCGCTCGTCGCCAGAGCTTCAGGCCAGCACGTCGGCGCTCGTGAACCCCAGCCGCTGGTACGCTGTCAGCCGGCACAGCCACGCTTTGACTCACCGCCCTTTGCCTTCCTATCGCCCGCCTTTGCTGGATTCAGGGCATGGACTTGGCCTCAACGGCTTAACTGATTGTCCCTGCTTCCCCTTTACAACAGTGACGAAGGATGTTTGGGCACGCAATGTACCGGAAACAGTGTGCTTTCAACCGTCAAAGAACTGGCAATGACAGTGGCCGAGGCCTTCCCTAACAGCTGTCATCCCAAGGGTGACAAAAACACGCATTTGTTGCTTGTTCTGTCGGTGACATGAATAGGTGGAGGATTGTCTTTGATTCAATGGAATTTTCACCTGCTGAGAATACCTCGCATGGTCGCCGACCACAACTGTCAACTGAAGTTTTGGATTGTCGATGTAATAAGATAGTAGATGTCTCTACATCCCGCCCCACACCAAACGTGCCACACACATTTTTCAAAATTATCTGAGGACCACTAACAGACATAATTGTATTGTAATTGCAATTTTCTCGACCTGCATTCATGGATACATACAGCCGTAATTACAGCATTGTGATGTTAATTGGTTTAAGACCTTAAGGACACAACAATGAATGCAGTATCAACCTAACCTGTTGTACTGTTGAGCTGATCAGCCTCAGAGAATGACATCTCTTCCACATTGAAAGACATGAATGTCAACATCTAAGTGCATGAGAGCTGCTAATCTTTTGTATCATTGGACAGGATCCTCTGTAAAATTAAACAAGTTCAGTACCACCTGACTGCATTAAGCTTTTATGCCTACATGTACCTTTTTTGTTATTATTTTATAAAGACAATATTGCCTTGCTTCTTCCTTTCATACCATATCTCATTTTGCATCATCCAAGTGATGTATTTAACTAGTACCAGAAATATTTCGTCTGAGTACTGCCCAGCACCACCGGTCACTGGCTCCTGGGCCACGGGCCCCTCTGTTCGTCACCAGGCAGCACGTCAGACCATCCGGTTGCCCTAGTACCACAGTCTTCATCCAAATATATTTTACTTCAGCTGTCCGTAGCTAGGCCAGTTTGAACCAAACATCACATTTTCAAGCAACAGAAAGAAAGAGCAATATTGGAGATGAGAGGTGGACGCATGACGCAATGTGTCAGGAATCGGAAGCATCTTGAACTATGCCCCTACTAAATGGTCAGCTCCTGTAGCAAAGCGGGGCTACAACCCTAAGATGCAGATATCACCGCGTCAATGTCTAAGATGCACGTTTCTCGTTGAGCTGAGGTGTGTTCTGGTCAGATCGCGTGCGTCGCGTGGAGTCGAGTTGTGTTGTTGTGAGCGCCGTGCAACCGCGTCTGTTTGTTTTGATCGTTGAGTCGGTCGAGTCTAGGTTTGGTCTGAGGATTGTGCGCAGATCTGCTTCGTGGTTGGAGTTCGAGTCGTAGATAGTTGGGATGGTGGCGCCAGTCCACGCGGGAGGCCTCGACGTTCGGTAGGAGGAAACACAGCTTACGCGACGTCGAGGGCCGGGTCGTGCAGATCATGGCGTGGAGTCCGGGCATGGAGAACGAGCTCCTAGTGTGTCCTGGCGTATAAGAACCCCACGTACTCTCGTCACTAATTTGCTTGCCAGTCCAGTGGATACACATTGCTAAGATACAGGCCACAGTGTTAGCCGCGGCGTTCGTCGTGGGAAAATACAGTGTCTCGTCTACCTTGCGTCTGATCGCAACCTGTTAGTGTTTCCTGGGCTTTGCCAACAGACGTCATCTATACCGTGGCGCGTACAGATAACAGTGGCACTGAGGTATAGCAGTTTTAGTCGCTTGTCAAGGGGGCAACAAGACGAAGTAGTACTAGCTAGACGAAGTAGTACTAGCTAGTATTTTGTTACAACAACAACGCCGAGTCACTGCCCTCCGTCATCTCTCCGAGCTTCCTATCCCGATGACCGCGGCGATCGAGGCATCGAGCTCGGCCGCCGTTCACTTCCTATCGCGCTTGCCAGCGGCCACGCGCCCTCCTCCCTGCCTGCCAGGAATGTCCGATGGTTGACGGCGCTGATGACGGCTCACAATGCACTGTCGACTTCGTCTTCACGCCACAGGTTGATGATAGTGAGGAGCAGGGATCGAGAGCATCAGGAGCAGCTACTTGCCGGCTCTGGTGGCTGGCTCTGGCATTGGCCACTCACCGAAGAACGCCTCACCGAGAATCGGCGACGTCCTTGAGCTTGTCCAAGTCGACCGATGTGTCTTGAAATACAACACTAGTGTTTTTTTTTTGACGAATCATCGTATCTTATTATATCTAAAGAATGTTGTGTATGTAGCCAGAAAGAGAGATCAATGAATGGCGGGATTTTTTTATCGATCGGCAGGGACGGAACTCATGGGTTGTTTCTTGGCGTTCGAGTTCTTCTGATGGAATTAGGGGTCCATCGATTGTTATGAGGAATCGGTGTCAGCAGGAAGTAGTCGGCCCCTCGCAAAAGGAAAAAAATAAAGAAGTAGCCGGTAATCAGTTTTCTTTTTTGAGGGAAAGCCGGTAATCAGGTTAACTTCCTCTCTGTTTCTTTTTCTTGTAAATATATTCAATGGTCTGGATTTAATCATTCTCTTACTTCTGACAAGGTAAAAATGTTTGGGACTCAGAGCTCGTCTTATAAACAACCAAGCATCAAACTCTGAAATACTCGTTTGTTATTCATTCATCTCATTTATACACATATCAACGAATATTTCCATATACTGACATGAATATTTCCATCGAAGTACAACAGCAATATTATCGATCATTTGTTCTTTATGATAGGGAACGGTGGATCATGCAGGGCCTATAAGAGACACATCTCCTGTGCATCTCTGTTTTCCATATTCTGCTCGCGCAAGTAGTAGCAAAGAGACTGGGAGGAGGTATAGCGTACGTGTGCAATGTCAACTGGAACTTTGAATCTGTCGTTGTTGGAAGCAAAACACTGTGCATTGAGAATAGGAGGTGTCTGGACAAGTTCCCATCTTCCGTGCCACACCCTCGTAGAAGGATCAACAAGCTACCAGAAACTATGGTGAGCAGTGGAGACGTCGGTCTGCATGTATGTGTCCTGCAGTGGAGACGTCAGTAGTCCTATACGAAACTATGGTGAGCAGGTGACGCCAAGCCTAATAAGAGAACAGAACTTTGGAAGAAGCGTCGGTCTGCAGAGATGGGTTGTGCCACTACAATCAAGAGATCGGCCAGAGCTACCAGCTACCAACCCATAAAAATGGCTGAAACATAGGGTAAAGACTGGGGTTTACCTGCAGCGGATTCCAAGATTCAACCTATGCGGTACAGTTATGTACAGGCTCACGTTAATTGCCAGAGTTCAGCGTCTAATGAGAATGAAGAATGAAATCTAGATTGTGCAGTTCGATCGGAATGTTGACCGCCAACACTAGCTAGCTAGGTCCTTCGAACCGTCTCAGATAGCCGTGCATCAATAAATATGCGTACGATCTAGGAAAAATATTTGGGGAACAATTTTTTTTTGAAGGTCACCGATAATCATGAAATTTTGGGAATTTCAGAAATTTTGACGAACAAAGTTTACACATGATTTTACAAGAAATCGTCTCAAATCTATAAAAGATCACGTTTGCATATATAAACAAGACAATTTGGACACCTGTAGTGGGTCAAGTACAGAATTTCCTTGGTACTGTTCATTTCGACCATATTTCGGACCCCATGGAAAAAGGTGAAATGTCGGATATTTCGATAAAATTTTGTCAATTGTTTCCTAGCTTACGATCAAGTTTCAAAAGACAGTGATAAAGAAAAATATAGAAAACATTGCTCAGTGACAACCCGATATTTACTCACCTGTATCGCTACTTGTCTATGAATACAACTTTTTTTTAAGAACTGGACGAGCAAGATCCTTAATGAAATTCAGTTGAGTATGATATAATTACTTTCATATATACTAGCAAAAATATTTTGTTAAGCACTCATAAACCATTCATATTTTTTTGTGTGATAAACATAATGGCTTGCAACATCAGTGAAATTTGCACCGACTCAGACGGGATAGAGCTGGTGTGTTTCAGCTTTATTGTTATTTTCATGAAAACACCTTATACCAGCAAGGTATGGACATGTTAATGAGAAGATCCGCTGCATTACCGCAGAAGGTTAACCCGTGGATGCCTTCAACTGACAAAATAAATATGTACCAATCATAATTAATAGATACACCAAAGATAACACAACATTGGTGCTAAAGCACATTTGTCCACTGATTACTAAAATGTGCTCTCACCTGTACATTTGTCCACTGAGTCACAAATATCTTTTGGTCTGTACTACAAGGCACGGATTAATGTGTGGTTATTAATTGATCGATGATCAAGAGCAGCACCGCACCCACACCGAGCAACATCTGGCCCCTTATTTATTAATTGTTGACAGGCAACCCTGAGTATACATACGACACATCCTCTGCTTAATTTCTTACTTTCTTTTCTTTCCGATTGTATCTCATTTATTACATGGCAGAAATTCTGAGTGCGTAGCCAGAAGGAGAGGGCTATGATGTAGCGTTACCGCTTTTTACAGGATCGAGTCGGTACGTGCTGATGAACAGACACAACAGTACATCACATAAAGGGCACAAATTAAGTCTTAAAGTTATTACATTAGTCCAATTAAAACATCAAGTAGCACAGCGGAAGTCCAACAACTAAACAAGTACAAGTTCGACGAACGAAGATACAAAGGAGCACGCGCTCACGATACATGAATCCGCATCACAAGCCTGATGATGCGAACCCAGCTGGAGATCACTCATCCAGCTCCCAGTGGACCGTCCAGCCCTCAAGAGGCTGTCCGTCCCACTGACCTCCTCCACCAGT
>LAPY01002846.1:49548-62211 GCA_000970635.1 Eragrostis tef
TGACTGGTCGGATCTGTTGTGGCCAGGCTCAGATCCGGTGCGGCCCAGACCTTGTAGCCCTTCGTGCTACTCAGATCTGATTGGCCCGCCCATTTTGAATCACCAAAAGTTCTGAATTGGAGTCGATACAGTTTGGAGCTACGGATTTTGAATTAAAATTCGAGAAACAACAGGATTTGCACGGAATTCACTGAATTTTTAGAGGCACTTTCCGAATTTGAAACATTCTGGAAATTTCTCCAAAATTCTGATTTGAGAAGGGCAATCTCCAGGAGTTTTGGTTGGGTCAAGTTGTTATAGAAAAAGTCGAGTTGCTTCACCGACACGGGTTTGAACTTGTTTGAATTTTGAATTTTAAGATTTTTAATTTGATCGGATTTCATCTTTTGTTCAGTTTAGTTTGCATAGATTTGAATTCTAGTGACACGGGGTGTCACACATGTCAAGTTGTGCATATCAAGTTTTGTGTAGCCTACCAAACATGCACTCAATTCAGACTTTTTTTAACTGCACAGGCTACCAAACACAGGGATAAAAAAAGATTAAATATTAGGGCAGCCTGGCTGACTCGGCCAATCTCCGCTGGGATGATACGGAAAGATTGGTGGAGGCTTCTAAATGCGCCCTACAGATCTCCTTGCTGTGACTCCCCCCTTGCCTGCGCAGCGTGAACTGGCCTCCTCGGAAATGTGATGCCTCCTCTTCACACATTTGGTGAGGACGTTTGCTCCAGACATTAACTGATTGCCATGAGCGTTCGAAACACCATTGAACCAAAACTTCGGAAATGTTGTCTGCTGCGCCTACGCTGTGTTAAGCGTTGCCAGTTTAGTCGATGCATGGATTCTTTGCAATGGTGCTTTTGGAGTTTTCTCTCAATTTATCCTTCAACTGTTTTTTTTATGTCAACCATATGAGATGATGATGCACACTTTACACAACAAAAGAAGTTCAACCTCTAAAGATGAAGTTTCTTCTTGGTGACAGTGACATCCACTAGAAAATCATCGCCTTTTTTTGGTCATTAGAAAATCATCGCCTGCCTGAGTGTATATATGCTCAACACCATGCAATAAATTAAAGAATGCCTGAGTGTTTTCTCAACACCGTGCCCAAGTGTATTCTTAACACTGTGTCATCCCCATTGCCACCACCTTTCCTGGATAGCCATGACTTGTGGGATGAAGAGGCTCTCATGGATGTGGATTCTTGTTCTTCTGAAAACATTGCCACAGGAACGAATATAGTTACTAGTTGGGACGCAAAGGATGGTGCCGACAAGAATGCTCATAGTGGCAGTATGCCGGACGGCAAGAGTGTATCGCACACGTGAATCACTGACGATGGCCAAAATGAAGGTCAAAGTGACTGCCGCGTTTTCTGAAAGTTAAGTAGGGTTGTTTCTTCTTCGAACGCAAGCTAGGCGGGCAATTGCCAAATCCCTAGATCATCTGGAATGGACATAGAATATTCTTGTTTCTTTACGGGTGACGCAGTGCCTGATGTGGAGGCCAAGCGCAGATGGCCTCAACTTTATGTAAGCAATCATTGCCCTTTGAAGAAGGATGAGAGGAGCAATACCAAAACATTGTTCAAGTAAGCAAAAATATATTTACTTTGTTCTCGATAGGCACATCTGTTTAATTATTGTGGTACTTATGGTAAGAATTATATGAGCTACCTTTGCAGGGCTTGTTCTCAATAGGCACATCTGTTAATTATTGTGCTACTTATGGTAAGAGTTATATGAAATACCTTTGCAGGGCTAGTGAAGCTATCTTGGGCATCAAACGTCACTATTTTTAAATCAATGTATGTGGATCTATTTTATGCATTAGAGATTGTGCATCTGTTAAGGCGAGTTAGGTTTTCATGGTATGGTTTCAAGTTTTTGATCTTTGTGGACACAAAGGTCATCATATTGTTATGTAAATTTCTTTGTATCCTGGCTATTAAGTTCATCTGTATATATGTTTCTTAGTTGAAAATTATAATATTTATCTCACTAAGTCAGGTCGACAACACTATATTAACACTGTTATGTGTTACTATACCTTAAGAAAAATGTTACTAAGATTTTTCGTAACACATTTTATAAGTGACCTTGTATGTGGTGTTACTAGACAACACATATATATGTGAGTGTGTTAAATTAATAATGTAGCAATCTATGTTAATGTGTTACTACGTCTAACAAAATTTGTTACAATAAATAATGTGAAAGATAGGAAAATAATTGGTAGCCGCTATGATTCGATCCTAGCTAGGATGTCACGATCGGTAGTAGCTGAGCTTCCACTACACTACACATGCTTATATGATAAGATGCTACCCTCAATTGGTTTTAACTTTGACGCACAAAAATATTCAAGATATGTTACTAAAACACACGAAACGTTTTTCTAAATCTCGTAGTAACGCATATAGTAACATTTATTTTCTTCCTCTGATTTATAAGATTGATACGTTTAAAATAAATGACTTTATTGACACTATGCCCGTAACATTATTTTTGTTTTACCACTATACTTCTTTGTACACATTTTTACAACACAAATATTTGTGTTACAAGTACACTTAGTAACACATATGTTACTCTCAAATATTTGTGTTACATACACGTGTTACAAAACAAAAGATGTGTTTTGTTGTAGTGATGGAGGTATGTTTCGTAGATACTGGCAGTGGGCTTGGAATATTTCGCAGTTTTCGAACGTGCGGCCGCCGAGCACTTGAAAAACGTGCCGCACAGATGGACCAGGGTTAGACGTCAGACCATCCAGGTAGGCTAGTGCCAGTACTAGTAATGCGTCAGGCGAGGTGAAACGGCCGAGAGGACAGCTCACAGCAGCGAGAGGGTCTGCGTGATTCGATCTCGCCGTCGGCTACTAGTGCGCCGCCGGGGTCGCGCCTTTCCGGCCACCGCGAGCTGGATCCCATGCCGCGGCTGCGCGGCGTAGGCGACGAGGTCGCCGCCGTGGTCGACGACGGCGCGCCGTGGCGGGCGGCCCACGCCCCCTTGGCCGCGACGGCTTCGTCGCCGGGACACCTTCTGGAGGTAACTCCATTCGAACCCTGCCCTGATTTCTCTGCACCTTCGGCACCGTGCTCGGCAGCTCCGCTGGAGGAGCGTGCGTCCGAGCCAATCGTGGGCACAAACCTGCCCCACCATCATCAGCAAAGAATGCCCTCACGACCATGCATTCTCAACACCGTGCCCTCGCCACCGCCTCTACCGTACCCGGATCACCATGCCTTGTGGGCTGAAGAGGCTGCGATGGATATGGATATATTGGCGTTCTTCTGAGAACACTGCTACGGGAGCGATGGTGGGTAGTATTTTGGACGCAAAGGATGCCGCCGAGAAGAATACTCATCGTGGCGTAGAACATTCGTGTTTCTTTACGGGTGATGCGGTGCCCGATGAGGAGCAGCTGGTGCTGTGTCTAAAATACATGGCTTTATTTTTAACACTATGCTCGTAACATTATTTTTATGTTACAAGTACACTCAGTAACACATGATTGTGTTACTCTCAAATATGTTTGTAACACATTCTTACTTGTGTTACAAACACATGCTGTAAAAAAATCACGTGTTTTGTTGTAGTAGCGCAAAGACACGGTCCAAGATTTCTTGTTGGGCGGCGCAGATCTTGTCAAACCTCAGTAATGAAAGCTGAGCCGTTGGATGCCAGATGGATGGATGCTCGTCCAGGGCTGTACCCGAGATTTCGAGGCCCCTGTGCGAAACACAAAATTGGGCCCCATATTTAAGGGAAAAAATATCCAAGTAAAGTTTTGACTTATATGATGTATATTTTACAATGCAAAGATATACAACGCATCCATGCAAAGGGAGTAAATGGTGATTCTTGTTTACACAAACTTATTTTATATGATGTTATTGTCAGGAGGTCCAGGAGTTCCGTCAACATCAGCCTTAACTGTTTGATTTTCAGTTGCAATTGGACCATCTTTAACAATAAACTATCAAGGGCGCCTATTTGTTTTTGAGCAGCCACTTCAAGCCTGTTTTTCTTCTTGTGCTTTTCACAACCAGAATCATATTTTCTAACTTTGGGATACATGATAAATTCCCTGTTTTTTATAGACATAAAAAAAACTAATTAGGACACTAAGTCTCAAAGATCTTTGTCCATATGCAACTGAATTGTGCAAGAAAAGGGGGAGATTAGTTTGTGATCGTACCTTTTTATGATGGTCTGCAGTTGCTGCCTGTTTGTAAAACCTAGGTTCAGGAAGCCCTTGCCCTGACGATGCTTTCTTCAATCTCCAGAATTCAGATTATTTATCACAAGGAGCATGTATGAGGTTGATCAAATACTGATTTCGTCTCAACTGGAATGCAAGAGGGAGGAGCTTGGTTCATGGACTGACCGTGATTGAGGCGAGGAGATGAGCCGTCGCAGCCGGCACGGAGGGACCGAGGGAGACGAACAGACGCCGAATCTTCGATCGATGATCTCGGAGGGACCGATCGATGACCAGCGAGTGGAAATTAAACAGGAGGTCGCCCATGGGCTGATTTTTCGCTTTTACTACCAGGCCTTGTACTGAACATAATTTTTTGGGGGGCCTCAAAATTTGGGGACCCTGTTCGGTCGCTCACATGGCGCATGCCAATCGACGGGCCTGTGCTCGTCCATCCAATGATGGTCAACCATCATACCATCGAGGCAAGTGCCAGTAGTGCGTCCAACGAATCAGGTGACATACGCTTCTTTCCTGCATCTCCAGTGCGTTTCCGTGTGAGTCCACAGAAGGTAAGAAATCCACCTCGTCATTCGATCTCACCGTTGGCTGACGGCGCCGCCGGGAGGAGGAGCGGGCCACCGGCACCGTGAGCTGGAGCTCATGCCGCAGCTGCTCGGTGTTGGCGAGGAGTTCGGCGCTGCGGAGGACAAGGTGGAGGACGGCGTGCCTTCAACTTTGCCAGAGGCCATTCGAACCCTGCCTTGATTTATCTGCACCTTCGCCACCATGCTCGGCAGCTACGGAGGACGAGCGTGCGCCCGAGCCCATTGCCGGCACAAACCTAGACCATCACCAGCAAGGAAACGCCCGAGTGCATTCTGAACACAGAGTGCGTTCTCAGCGCGGGGCTCAAGCCATTGCTTGCCCAAGTGTATTTTCAACACCGTGCATAGAATGATCGAGTGTATTCTCAACACCGTGCCCGAGTGTATTATTCTCAACACCATGCCATCGCCACCACCTCTACCATCCCTGGATAACCACGATTTGTGGGCTGAAGAGGCTCTTGTGCATATGGATTGGTGTTTTCCTGAGAAAACTGCCACCGGAGCGATGGTGGATAGTAGCTGGGATGCAAAGGAGGCTAATAATAAGGAAATGAATGCTCATCATAGCATTGGATTCGGCACTTCTCCACACGGATCGCAAGTAGGCTTGTCTAGACCTTCCAAACACCATTCACCTGACACAAGTCGGACAATTTGCCAAATCCTCTAGTTCATCTGAAATGGACATAGAATATTTGGGTTTCCTTATGGGTGATGCAGTGCCTCATGAGGAGGCCAAGCGAAGATGGCCTCACTTTTACGTTAGCAATCATTGCCCTTCAAAGAAGAACGATGAGAAACAATACGAAAGATTCTCCAAGTGAGCAAAAAGAAACTTTAGTTTTCAATAGGTACATCTGTTTAAATATTGTGATCCTCATGGTAAGAATTATATATGTGAGATACCTTTGCAGGGCTAGGGAAGCTAGACATGGCTAAACGAAGAGGGTACCACTATTAGCATCAGACTGTTCGGTGGCAATCAAGGACGGAGACAAGCGAAGTTCTATAAGCATGCATGTCCAATGAATCTCGATGGACGACTGGTGGTAGAGAAGTAGCTATGATTGGCTGCAGTGCTTCACTTCAGTTGAATTTGAAAGAAGCTCGTTGTGGACATCGAATCGAGCGATACTGGTCAAACCACTGCATCCATTTGTTAAGAGCGGCACGTCTGCTGTTTTTGCTGGCTCGCTGAGGCGTTGGTTTTTGGACTCCTGAACCCGAAGTAGAAGCCTGGGCCAAGGAGGTTCTCAGGAGAGCAACAAACCCGTCCTCTGTGTTAGGTACATATGAAATTGGCAAAATTGTATGAGACGCACTGAGAAATTGTTGTTCGTCCACAACACACCAATAAAGTCGAATTCATTTGCAGCACACTACGTTTTGAAACTCACGTCTGTGACACACTATGACCATGCAACAATTGTTTTCAACTTTTTTTTTCTCAATTCATAACAAACATTAGAATTTGTAACTTGGCACCAATGAACATTGTTGTATTTTCTATCATTTAAAAATGAAGCCATATTTTTTTCGATTGTTTGTATCACGTGCTCATTGTTTTAATATTTAATTTGTCGATCAAGTCATGCAAACAATTAAAATAAAAATCTGGCTCCATTTTTTAATGATAGACAGTCTAACAATTTACATCGGTGCAGAGTTTCAAATTATAATGTAACTTATAAATTGAGACAAAAAAGTGAAAAACAATTGGTAAATGGTCATTGTGTGTCACAGACACAAGTTATGAAAATCGTAGTGTGCTAGAGACGAATATGATTTTGTTGATGTGCTGCAGACAAAGTCACCATTTCTTAGTGTGTCATAGACAATTTTTCCTATGAAATTTGACCCTGCAGCCGACCTTTTTGACGATTAATCTGATTTTGCTATCCGTGCCAGTGTTTCTTTGATCATCTACCTCCCAATGACAGGCAGTTGGACCACCCGTCTGACTATTATTTGTCCTAGTCATGGTACATAAGGACGCACGGAAAGGTGACGTTCATGTCTTATCGGGTAATAAGGCTTCAATTTAAACGTGCGAATGTGTCTTTTTCCATAAGAATCCAATACTTATGATTGGCTGCAGTGCTTCACTTCAGTTGAATTTGAAAGAAGCTCGTTGTGGACATCGAATCGAGCGATACTGGTCAAACCACTGCATCCATTTGTTAAGAGCGGCACGTCTGCTGTTTTTGCTGGCTCGCTGAGGCGTTGGTTTTTGGACTCCTGAACCCGAAGTAGAAGCCTGGGCCAAGGAGGTTCTCAGGAGAGCAACAAACCCGTCCTCTGTGTTAGGTACATATGAAATTGGCAAAATTGTATGAGACGCACTGAGAAATTGTTGTTCGTCCACAACACACCAATAAAGTCGAATTCATTTGCAGCACACTACGTTTTGAAACTCACGTCTGTGACACACTATGACCATGCAACAATTGTTTTCAACTTTTTTTTTCTCAATTCATAACAAACATTAGAATTTGTAACTTGGCACCAATGAACATTGTTGTATTTTCTATCATTTAAAAATGAAGCCATATTTTTTTCGATTGTTTGTATCACGTGCTCATTGTTTTAATATTTAATTTGTCGATCAAGTCATGCAAACAATTAAAATAAAAATCTGGCTCCATTTTTTAATGATAGACAGTCTAACAATTTACATCGGTGCAGAGTTTCAAATTATAATGTAACTTATAAATTGAGACAAAAAAGTGAAAAACAATTGGTAAATGGTCATTGTGTGTCACAGACACAAGTTATGAAAATCGTAGTGTGCTAGAGACGAATATGATTTTGTTGATGTGCTGCAGACAAAGTCACCATTTCTTAGTGTGTCATAGACAATTTTTCCTATGAAATTTGACCCTGCAGCCGACCTTTTTGACGATTAATCTGATTTTGCTATCCGTGCCAGTGTTTCTTTGATCATCTACCTCCCAATGACAGGCAGTTGGACCACCCGTCTGACTATTATTTGTCCTAGTCATGGTACATAAGGACGCACGGAAAGGTGACGTTCATGTCTTATCGGGTAATAAGGCTTCAATTTAAACGTGCGAATGTGTCTTTTTCCATAAGAATCCAATACTGCAGGTAAGTTTGAAGGAATTTCCTAACGAGTGAACCAGTGACATCACCGTCCAACTGTATCACCAATCTGATTCTTTTGTCTTTTCATTGTACTCCATAAGCACGTACATTACATAAAGGTGATGTTTATTCGTTTTCAGGTGAACTCCATTTTAAGTGTGCCATTGTATCTCACGAACCAAATTTATGGTATTTATGCATACAATGACTTAAAAAGAAGATAGTTTTCAAAGAGTTACCTAATGAGTGGACCATTGGCATCATCGTACCGGTCTGACTATTTGTACTAGTCACAGTACGTAGGTACATACATAATGGCGACGTTGATGTGTTGATAAGGGTCCAACTTATGGCCCACAACTGCAAGCGACGACTTGCAAAAGAAATAATAATTCGTCTGGTGACTACATGAACTCTATACATACTGGCCCTGGTATATATAAAGATGTAATAAGGCTAGCAGCTATGTCTGCAGATTGTATTCTGAACGTGGTGGAATCTAAACAAGATGGCATCTTTCCGCATTGAGCGCACCTCCGTAGTAACCTTCCCTTCAAGCACCGCACCACTTGCTCTATCCGCCTTCGATGGCATGTTTGTATCGGTACGTCCGGTGCTTCACGTCAACCTATTCGCGACCCCTACTCCCTCCCCGCCGTTCCCTAAGCTAGCAGAATCGCTAAAACGCTCGCTCGCCCAAATCCTTCCCTCCTTCCACCCCTTTGGTGGCGAGCTCACATATCTGCCATCGTCCAGTTCCATCGCTATCGTCTTCCCCGAGAACCATGCCTGTGTGACATTCATCGAGGCCGAGATGGACATTGACTTCGAGGGGCTCCTCGAGGCGGAGGAACTCGATTCGGAGGCACTTGGGCTGCTTGTCCCGGACATTCGGCGTGACGCCCTGCCAGCGCCTGTGATGGCCGTGCAGGTTACTCAGGTGAAGGGTGGCGTGGCAGTAGGGGTGGCGTTGCACCATGTGGTGGCTGATGGCCGCGGCCTGTTTAGCTTCCTTGATGCCTGGACGGCTGCTGCAGCTGGATCCAACAATCCCAGCCCACTGTTGCCCCTGCACGACCGGAAGCTTCTGAGGTTTGACGGCGACGAGGAATCCAACAGTGCTGTCTTGCGTCGCGTGGCGCCCCATTTACCCAGTGTGAGTAGTTCCTTCCAAATGTTTATATTCATATATCCGTGTTAGTAATATGTGGAAACACTGAAACATCAGATCTATATATTGATGTCCATTTTTCTGCACCATCTATCTGCAACAGATTGTTCTACCACAGCAGCACCCTGTCTCCCGGCAAACATTTCAGTTCACAGCAGCAGCAGTGAAGCACCTGAAGCGCCAGCGCATCGCCGACACGAAAGCCGGCGAGCAGCTGGTGCCGTCCACCTTCGCCGCGATCGCGGCGCACGCGTGGGTTTCCTTCTCCCGTGCGAGTGGCTTTGACGCCGACGACAGGCCAGCGTTCGTCCGCTTCTTTGTCGACTGCCGGCCGACTCTCATGTCGCTGCCGAAAGACCAGTGCTACGTTGGGAACTGTGTCGTTTTCTGCACGGTGGGCCTGAAAGGGTCCGAACTCGCGGCCCCGGCCGGGCTCGCCCGAGCAATATCGGCGATAGGGGAGGCTGTGAGGAAACTGAAGGCTGATCCACTCAAAAACATGGAGCACTGCATTGCTCAGCACCAGTGGGACCGCACCTTCCTCGTTTCAGGGTCGCCATGGTTTCCGGCGTACGAGGTGAACCTAGGCTTTGGGAGGCCGGCGAGGGTAGAGAGAGCTTGCCTGGGCGGCAAGAGCGAGGCGTGCCTCACGGCGGGGAGGGATGCGGGCTCTGTGCAGGCCATGGTGGCAATACCGGCAGAGAAGATGCCGGCGTTTCGTCAGGAGTTTATGTTCGACGGCGTCCATAGTCGCCAATGAACCTGCGCCTGCGCATGCATTTCCATGCTCACGCAGCTCATGCAACCCCGTCTATTCGTTTGCCGAAATATATACGTCATCATTAATGTTGTAATCGTTTTTTTTTGGGGCGTGAATGTTGTAATTGTTTGACGAATATGGGACACAGGTAAATAAAATACACAAGCCCCTTTTGGTTGGATGTGTGGTGCAACTTTTCTCTGATCCATCTTAGTTTTAACTATCTTAGAGCATCTCTAGGAGATCTCCAAAAAAGGACTACAACACAAACCTCCTTTAGTGGCGGTTGAAAATGGCCTATAGCGGACGACCCGGCCATCGACCGCTATGAATGTGTCACTAAAAATCACCGCCGCTACAAATCAATTTATAGCAGCGCTTTCTGCTACCAACCGCTGCTACAAACGGTTGACGTCATCAACCATTCCTACAAACCTATTTGTAGCGACGGTTTCTGCTACTAACCGCCAGCAACCGATTTTCCCCCTTCGCAGTCGTTACCCATCAAGGTACCTCGTCATCAAGCTCCGTCTTCCCGGCTTCTTCTTTGTCAACCGTGCACGATCTTGGGTTCCCCTCATCGCAGTGAAGCTCGACCCCCAAATGATGTTCGTCCCCGACCTTTCCTCTATCCTCGCGTTGTTGCCGAAGTTCCACCACCGCCGTACCTCGTCGCCGAGCCACCTCCAGCCACCCCCACGTCCACCCGTTCGTCGAGGTGAGCTCGCATTCTCACATGATACCTCTCCGTGGTGCTTGTCGACCCGAATACCGCCGGAGTTTCGTCCGGTGAGTCGCGCCGCCGTTCTCCGGCATTGTCTCCAGTGGACACATTGCAACCACAGAGCCATGGATCGGGTGTGGCTACACGGGATCCTATGTGGCTAATCCTGTGGACACTCCAACTGTTTTCTGTATAAATCAAAATGAGCAGCACTCCATTATAATTAATTCTCTGTTGATCAATAAATCATGAACTCTTGCATGCTTGTTAAGCTACTGTTAACACACCTACATAACCTTTTCTATTGTCATGTCCTCTTTAATAATTTAATCGTGTGCTGCAGGTACCTATAATGTAAAAGGAGTTAGGTTCTAAAAAGATACCTTTTGCATTTTCTTGTTTAAATCATTGTAAATAATCCAGAACGTAATAAATCATCAAACTTCACAATAAATTACTTTCAGTGGTGTTGATCTCAAGAAAAATGCCACTGGACTGAATCTAATTTTCTAAGTATCTAATTTCAATGAAGGAAATACTTTAGAGGAAAGAAAGTTAATCATTTAAATCAATGATAAATCACCTTCCTAATACAATGTAAATGATTGTCCCGTTAAGTACTGAAATCAAGTCTATATCATGTTGTTATTGCATCTAACTTGCATTTCCTTGTCATGGCATATAGGTCTCGAGGCGATTAAGGAGCAGTTGGAGGACCAGGGTGCTGAGCCGCTTAGGAGGAGCCATGGACTAATCGCTTGCTGATTGTACTAGTGTTAGTGTCATTTCTGAGCCAGGCAAGTCCTGGTGCATGCCACCCTTATTACCGTTATTTTCTCACTTGATTGAGGGCTAGAAATGTTTGTGCATTAGGTTTATTAAGAGTTGATGTGAAACTTTAGGACTGCGTTAGGACCACCTTCCTATCCTACCTTGTGTCCCACTTTTGTAGTAGTGGCACTATGGCGAGCGGAGGCACAACACCAGAGGCGTCCAGTCGATAATGCAGAGACAGCAAGGAACGTCCAGAACACTGAGGTGCTCTGGAGGGTCCCGCGTTCGACGAGGAAAGGGATGGAGCCTGCACAATACAGAGCAATTAATTCCTTCACTGATCCAGCAATCACCTGACAATACTGGAAAACACATTTCAAATGCTAGATGAATGTTAACGGCTCAATGAAACTTGAAATACATGTTCCTCAACTTGGCTCAATCGATCTGAAACGTTCAGTAATATTACTAGGTTTCTTTCACAATTGGTCACAGTAGTGATTGGCAGTACAACCTTGCTACCATGCGATGCTACTCGATAGGCAAACGCACGCACTCGGCGGCGGCGTTGTGCGGCAGCTCCTCGACGGAGCTGTAAACGAACGAGTCTACTAGATACTGGCAAGGAAAAAACATGGGCCAGAATTCCTTGTTGGGACGCGCACAGGTTGTCAAACCAATTAATGTAATGAAATCTTATAGCCGTTGAATGACAGATATGGACGGAATTTCATAAATCCTCTAAATATACTTGGGAGAAATAGTTCATGCATGATTGGCACTCAGCGCACTGCCAGGATTGGATAAGCACACGTCCGTCCGGCATCGAACGGCTCCGTTCTTTTGCTGATCTTTGACGCGTGGCATCGAACGGCCCAACAAAGAATTTCTGGCCATCGTACGGCTCAGCCTCTGTCCAAGGCAAGCGCCCCGCGGCGCGCATGAGGACGCCAATGGATTTGGAATATTTCGCAGGATTCGAACGTGCGGTCGCCGAGCACACGAAAAACGTGCTGCACAGATGGACCAGGTTCATGTGCTCAAAAAAAAAAAAGATGGACCAGGTTCAGCCGTCAGACACCATCCAGGTAGGCTAGCTAGTGCCAGTAGAGTGCGTCAAACGAATTGAATGAGGGTCCGCGTGCAAGGTAGGCACAGAGTGACGGCAGTAGGGCGTGAAACGGCCGAGGACAGCTCACAGTAGTGAGAGGGTCCGCGTGAGTCCGCACCACAGCCTCTTCATTCGATCTCGCCGCCGGGGACTTCGATTCCGGGAGGAGCAGCGGGCGGCGCGGCGGGGGGCT
>LAPY01002847.1:3100-16383 GCA_000970635.1 Eragrostis tef
ACTAAAGCCAAAAGTCTAAGACCTTCGGGATCATATTCCCTCAAGCCATCCGTCATCGACAGTAAAACGTCGAGAAAGCGATCGTCCTTTGTAGCCCCGGACCATATTCCCTCAAGCTGGTATGTTTGGGATCATATTCTCTCAAGCTGGTATGTTTGGTATGGTGCCGCACGAGATTTCGATTTGTGTTAATG
The DNA here is from genome assembly GCA_000970635.1 of Eragrostis tef. NCBI lineage: Eukaryota > Viridiplantae > Streptophyta > Magnoliopsida > Poales > Poaceae > Eragrostis > Eragrostis tef. Next base: position 3,295 of record LAPY01002847.1, read on the forward strand.
CTTGCCATAGATTCTATGGACCGGTTCATGGAGCATGTAACCCGGCTTAATAGTGCAACCATGAGGCCTATATGGGTACGTACAGCTTGGCCAATTACTTGGATATCCTCTTCTTCTCTAGACACACCATTTGGATGTTTAGTGGCGTCAAAGGGGGTTTTTGCAGCGGAGGTAAAATAGACTAAAAGATGTTAGCGATGGAAACTTAGCAGGTGTCTATAGGTTGAGAGGATCCTTGGAAAGGCTTTATAATGTGACCCTAGCTACACACCTCGGAAGTGTGAAGCAAAACGGAAAACACGACTCATGGTGAACGTGCGCAAACTCTGAAGAGATGTAAACTATCATGACTCATGGAGAACGTGCGCAAACTCTACAGAGATGTAAACTGTTATGACAGACGTGCTCACCGTTAAGAGTGGACTGGACTTATTCATGATTAGTTGGTGGTTATGGTCTGGTTGGTTGGTAGTCGGATTGGGAATCTGATCAGCTTTTCCTTGTTGGTCCGGTTATGTTGGAGAGATGACACCTAGTAATCAGGAAGCTTTGTGTCTATGTTGTTTGTCAGTGGACTAAACATGAGTCGAGCCTTTCTTGCTTATGGGCAACATGTCATACTTTTCCACACTTGCTGAGTACTTTATGTACTGACGTGAGCTATTTTTCCTGTTTTTTCATATATTGTTGCTCAGACGATGTAGGAGAAGCGGAGGACAACAATGACGAGTTCGATCCGGATGCTTCGTACCCCGGACAACGCCTGTGGAGATAAAAGACACGCTTCGTTTTATTGCTGCATTTCTAATTTTGTTTTAGACATATGAATCTTGGTTTGTAATAATGATATTTCACTATTTGTCGACTACATGTATGGTTAACTGATTTTATCATACATGTGGATTACATTAGGTTATTTTCTTTAAACCGGGTGTGAAATGGGTTCTCAAATGAGTGCCCTCCCATGTCATATGCCACAACAAAAAGGCCGTGGCACGGGAGAAAGGGGTCTGCTTGTATGTCACGCCGACCATCACTTTTTGTTTGGGCATATGGTCGTACAAAAGAGTTACATGTGAAGCTTTGTTCAGACAAAACCGATGAAGTACAGTTACAGATTAAATATGTTATTAACCATCCTTGTACTGATCTAAGAGAATTTTGCAAATTTTCTAATTTTGTTAGCCGATTACAAACTCTGCAGCCCCGTTACAGCAAAGAGAGTTAAAGCAAGTTCCCAAAATCGCCCCACTTTTTCTGGTTCGTTTGAAGTGTGAACAAATCAGTGTGCTGGGCTCAGTTGCAGTTTACACTTGGTCCTACATAAGGGACTGTCTCGGGTGGTCCATTAGGCCTAATAGCATTTTTTGATTACACACATTTCTGTCTCCAACCAGCAGCCAGTGCTAGGCTATTTGGCTAACTAGAAACGAGTAGATTTTCAAAGACAGGATCATCTCATCTCCGCATAATATCATACCCAGGAAAGACTACCTTGCGTTCATGCAGCGTGGGAGGATACTGAGCAAAGGGAAGGACTGGGAGGTCATCGACAAACAACAAATGAAGAAGCTGTCCTACGCCAAGGAAGCGACCAATAAACTACCGCCTGCTGGAGTAGGTTGATTAGGTGGCCTTTGTGTTTTCTGTAACCTAGGAAATGATGCAATAAAAGTTTAGCGCTAAACTGATGTAACGTTTTATCCTGTGATTGATTTGTTCGAGTGGGTGTGAGTTCAAAGAGAGGGAAGTAGAGAGGGGAGAGAAGCTCTGAAATTCTTCTGAACCTTGGTTGGAAGCTGGCTTCGTTTTTGCTTTCAATATAAAGCGGGACCGAAAGATCTTTGGTCTAAAAAAGTGTGAACAAATCCCACATATCTCCATTCTTTTGAGCAAGGATAAAAAGAAATTTAGTTCTTTTGGAACGCAAGGCATTTACGTCAATGTTGCTTATATGTCATCATGCCTTTCTAATGTCAATCAAGTCTACTACAAGTTGATTTCAACTCATGTGAGTCAGGGAGTCTGTCAATAATTAACCTTGTTCCATGCACAGCCATTTATTCATTATCTATGCAATCTCAGTCATATGCCCCAGGTCTACTATGACCAATGGATATGCCACCGAGTTTACAAACACATTGAATTCTCGGTAATCTTGCTTGAAAATTGCCCTGTTTTCATCATGGTTGAGAAAAGAATTGAGCTTCAGGAAGAAAAAAGCGTTTCATTCAATGCACTTTCTAGATTAATTCCGGGAGAATGGAAAGTACCTGAGGAAAAGAAAATCCATAACAGGCTAGTAGAAAAGAAGCCCACTGCGTGTCATCTTCCACTAAACAAGAGAACGAAAGAATCGAATCAATAGGGCAAAAATCAAAAAGGAAGGCTGAATCTTGATACCAGTACCGTACCTTAATACGAACCACGGTTTATACCAAGAATCTTAGCACTGTACTCCCAAGCAACAATTGCAGCTGCATTCGCAGGGAATGCTCTTGCTAGCGTTGGTCCAAGACCAGCATAACAGCCACCCATCCCAGCTCTCTTATAAATCTGTCACGTTTCAAGGATCTGGGGGTTAGGGACAGATCTTGATCAGGAACAAGAAACTAGCTGATGAAAATAGATAATATTGTTGTAAAAAGCATACCATTCTTAAAATTCGCAAGGGATTTCGGCTCAAATGAGGATCAGGATCAGTCTGAATAACAGTTTTGGCAACATCTAATGGTAGGGTAGCCGTCCAGAACTGCAGATAGAAAACAATGTTTTAAAAATTAGAGGGGGAGGGTGCATTGCTGAGAACAAAAGTTTCTGCGGGGAACGTGCATTGCTGAGAACAAAAGTATCTGTAGTCTGTAGATACATACCGCCCATCCACTAATTCCACCACTCATGATCCCTATCCCAATATCTTTTGCCATAGCAAATTGATTGCTACCAGAAATCCGTGGAGAATCCAAATAGCTGTGCATCCAATACCGGCTGTATTCGTAAGCGCAAAAGAAGACGGCGTTACCTATTGCCTCTCTAAACAATGTTGTCAAACCACCACGAAATATTCCCCTAAGCTGTAATGTAACAGCATCTCATTAGCCTGATAACATTGAAGTTAGATTGAAACAGAAGGTTCATTAATAATGCTGATTCTCAACATTTATGAATCATTGCATATTGGGTTTTCAGGGTAGCAAAGAAGTTGAACTCACCCCTTCACTTTCCAAGGTTTTCATAGCACAATCTAGAGGGCTGGAGTACCTAGTAGCAAGCACTGCATCCTTCCCTTGAACTTGCATTCTGCACTGGACAAGTCTCAGCATTACACCATTAAGTGTCACTTGAATTTTGACCTCTTTAAGTTCTTGTGTCAATTGAGAGGGAATTTGGCCGCAAGACTGACCTTGGTCAGCTCAGTTGGAGTGAGGATGCAGCTAATCAGGGCTCCACTACACGCAGCAGAAGGAACAATTACCTTTAGCTGTGGTCTACCATCCTCGGATTTTCCCTAAAAATATTTTTCAGAAAGCTATATTTATCAAAGGCCAGGACTTGACACAAGATTTGCATTCTACCTACTACTTCTTAAATCTACTTAATTCTTTTAACTGGAAAGATCATAGTACCTGTAATATTTGTTTGGCTTGGGAATACGTGCCAAAGAAAAGGGAGCTTTCAACTGCTATACCAATAAATGAAGATGATGCACCTTTGTACAGCCCTCTAATCTGCAAGAGTAATATCAGGACAATATGTCAAATATTAAACATAGAAATTATTCAGAATACATATTCCAAATTGTCTTGCAGTCTTCAATTTAACAGCTGCAGGATTCTGGCTCTAACATGAACTACATACAGAACAGACTTAGTAACTTCATTTTTTTCAGTTTAGGTAGGACTGAAAGCACAACTAGCAATATAAAAAAAAAGATCTGGGATTAAATAAAAGAAAGGTGCTTACTCCTTCCTCAAGCAGTATCCTACTGGTGCAGTGGAAAGCACTCTTGTATAGCTTTCCATGAGCCGTAGTATTGTGAGCTTGCAGTTTGACCTGTTATCAACAAAAGAATCTTGTATTGGCATGAAGCAATTTTACAAAAATGAAACCTTAAATTGACAATAAACAAAATTACAACCATATGTTCCATCCCGGTAGTTTGGTGCAGGCAAAGAAACAATAAAAACATATTTTGGGCATCATACACTGAAATAATAATTAGCCATTCAATAGGCATAAAACAAACAAAACAATAACTACACAAGCAGATTTATAGAGTGTTACTATCAGCTTCCATACATCTATCATGAGAAGCCAGCTTCCACACATCTCATTTTACAGCTTAAAATTCAAATTCAAGTTCAACCACCGAATTTTGGAGAATAACTGGGCAAGACTAGCCATGCTTAATGGACATGCCATGTGGACAGTCTCCTTGTAATACGAACGAACTAAAACCAGAAACCAAAGTTCAGGATTAAATTGGTCGCCTTTAAATTTCGAGAACAAAATTAAGTTCCATAGAAAGATGAGGGATGGATTCGACTATTTTGCTATTCAAATTCAAGTGCAATCACAGAAATTGCAGAGAAACCTCAATTTGAGGAATAGACGTGTGCATACAAAGGCTAGCTGGTAGCATGTGGTAGAAGGCATCCAGACACAAGAGGCAGCGCATGAAATGGCAGACCTAAGTGGGGTAACCAGAAAAAATATTAAGGCGGTATCTGGCAAAGGTTCTCCTGGTGCGAAGTCCAGCGTGCACAAAAGGTAGAGAAGGAAGCTTTTATTTCCCAATCTTCTCGAAGGTCATACATAATCTGCTACACGACCTCTGCTTTATGCTTTGTCCTGAAGCTGCGGCAAACAGGGACTAACTTAGAACATCGGAAGCGATAGCATAGTTAGATGTTAAGTTCACATTGCTTCGTTTGGTGCTGTGTCCACAATACACATAAACTGAAAAGGTTACTAAAAAAAACACATAAAGCAGTCTCTGCAGGGTAGTTTTTTTATCAACCAAGCAATAACAAATAAGGTCTTTCTAAAAATTTTTAGTATATGGTTTGTCTCTCCAGAAGTTACCTGCACAATCATTTAGCCAATGTTCTGTAGTTCTATCAATGTTTACCTAGTATAGTAAAATCAACATCCAACTGTTGTTTTGATATTTGGAAGCTTCTTATCGAATTACTCACTGATTATAACTTTAGTTCTGTTTTGGTTTTCAACATTGAGTAAGCCTGTGCTCATTTCAGTTTCTATTAAAGACTAGGAGATTACAAGTTTCCCTGGAAAGTGAGTAAAAGAAAGATTTCGAGGTATTTTGAAAACGCAGGAGAGCTGCGCTTCTTTGTATTAGAGAGAGAAAAAAATCCCCTTACAGTCATAGCTACAGAGAAACAATGAATATTTTTCTTCTGAGCCACTCCGTTCACAGGTTTTATGGTCGTATAAGGCTCCGTAAAAGCCATTTTAGTCCAATCATAATTCACCTGAATTGGGAAGGCCACTAAGGATCATGGTATATCAAATACTAATCAGTTTCAGGGTCTTGACGTCACATATTGTGCATTGGAAAATGGAACAGTATTAAAGTCTGACAGGAGTTCCTTCAAAAGACAATATAAGAGAAAGAATCCGAACAAACTACTGAAATTAAATAAGTTATAGGTGCCAATATATCAATTGACATTACCATCATATTGATTCCCAATGCATAAAAATAGAAACTAGGAGCAGGCAACTTTGTGGTGGATGCATGAGTCCAGAGCCAAAGAAGCATGACCAAATGCAAGGATTCAAGAATATTTTCATTGGCTTTAAATTTCAGATTATGTACTGACCATTTGCACGGTACTAAGTTTAATACTGTATGATATATGAGACTTTTCTGAACAGTTTCTCAAATCAAGGGCAGAGCCAAAAAACTGTGCAAAGGGGGTGCTGCTTGATTAGATTGAATTAAATACAACATAAATTAAGCTAACCTGGATGCTTTTAGGCTAAAACTAGCCAAAGATCAGTATAAATTAGTAGAGCTACGTGAGCTGCAGGAGGTGCTTCAGCACACCCAGCACCCGCTGCCTCGAATTGTGTAACATTTTGCCAAATTCAGTGCAGGGGAAACGAATGGTGAAACACAGCTATATCAAACTTAGGATATCAAATGGGTTTCTTGATTCCAGTAATTAACACTTTGCATAGTATTCAGGTAAGCTTATAACGCCAGCTGTTGCATAGTGTCGCCCAATGTCCCAAAATCCTCACACAGACGGGTCCAGTTAGTCAAAGATAAAAGCGAAAGAAGAGAGCAAGGTACCTTAACAGTGTCGAATGGGTGGCCGACTACGACTTGAGCGATGCCGGCAGCGCATCCAGAGACATACTCCTTTGCAGCATCGGCTGCTCCGGCCATCAGTACGGAGTAGCTTTAACTTCGTTCCCTCCTATCTTTAGCCGGCCGACTGCAGTCAATTTGACCAGGTCTGCTGAGTGCTGAAAGGCGATCAGATCAAAAAGGGAAAGAAGAAGATGCACATTGACACATTGCTTACAAGAAGGAAGTATCTTGGTTTGGACTTGGAAGCAAAGAGGCGGAGAAGCAGACCGTTTGGGCGGTGGAATCAATTCGTGGCGGCAGCCCGGCGCGGAGGGTCGCCCAATGTCCCAAAATCCTCACACAGACGGGTCCAGTTAGTCAAAGATAAAAGCGAAAGAAGAGAGCAAGGTACCTTAACAGTGTCGAATGGGTGGCCGACTACGACTTGAGCGATGCCGGCAGCGCATCCAGAGACATACTCCTTTGCAGCATCGGCTGCTCCGGCCATCAGTACGGAGTAGCTTTAACTTCGTTCCCTCCTATCTTTAGCCGGCCGACTGCAGTCAATTTGACCAGGTCTGCTGAGTGCTGAAAGGCGATCAGATCAAAAAGGGAAAGAAGAAGATGCACATTGACACATTGCTTACAAGAAGGAAGTATCTTGGTTTGGACTTGGAAGCAAAGAGGCGGAGAAGCAGACCGTTTGGGCGGTGGAATCAATTCGTGGCGGCCGCCGTCGAGGCGGGAGGGAACGGCGGCGACCGGGGCCGGTGAAGAACGGTAAAAGAATGGATCCAAGCGAGGAGATTTGACCGATGCGAACGCAACGGCGGTGATGCATCGATTGGCTCCATAGGATTCAGGAGCAGGCTAGGTTTAGGCTATTGGGCCGTTCGATACTTGCGTGCTGCGTGCCTATGGGCTTTTGCCCAAGAAACAATCACTTTTTCATTTACTTATTGTGCAATTATTAGTTGGAATTCTTGTTCTAGAAAAAAGTTGGAATTATTATTCGTGCTAGAAAAAAAGTTGGAATCATTATTTTCAAAACAGTGACAATTCAAACTGCGAGTCAAAATATGCACAAGCAGTACAGAACAACCGCAAAAATGCGTACTTCTTGCATTCACAAATAATTGGTAAAAAAATGTAGCATTTCAAACAAGATGCGTCTTCCATGTTACACCTCCGTCTGGCCATAGAGCTTCGTCTCTTTATCTATTTTTGATTTCTCATACTCCTTTTGTCCATTATATATCTACTTATGCGTGTGTCACACGACCTCAAGGCTCTCGTCAGAGCATTTTCAACTTACTCTAAAATAAACTCAAAGCTTGGGGAAAACAAAACTAGAACCAACAAATCCAATGCCATCACTAATCGGGGAAAAAAAGAAAAGGAGAAACAAGGTAAAGAGAGTTAATTAAGAAAAAAACTAACCTCTTAAGATAAACAAGACAAATTTTGCGTGCTCGTTTGGTAGATGTAACTAATTGAATAAGAACATAATTTCTCTAGAAAACATGCAGCAACATGTAGGTCGCCATCATACAATAGCATATGCATAAGTTTATCCACTAGTTCTAATCCTCTCTCTCCAAATTACCAAGCAATTTCTACCGTCAACTAATAGATTCAATAGTGCTTCTCTAGCCTCCTTGTGCAAAAAGTAATCACTAGTAAGAAATGCAGAAATAAATGAATTAGTTTGTTTCTTTTTCTCATCAATCAAGAGTGAGATGAGAAACTATGCTGATTATGAGCTTCTATTATTGGATATTGTCATTGTCCTCCATGGTATTTGTAAAACCCTTCGCTAGGCAGGATTATAAAAAATTATGCATCGTAGTGCCTTTCCAATTTCACATTTGGTCTTGTTAAGTTTTGCAATAAATTTAAAATACAATGTACCAAAGAGGTTGCGTTGGTCATGGCTTTTTTTTTCTATAGAAACTCTAGAGATCTGTGTGTAATTCATTTCAAAAAAGATAGAATACAAGGTAACATCTCATAAACACAATATTTAATCATCATTATATCATATAGGTCTAAGGAAGAAAAAGACCATAAACACTTTTGAGTTCAACACATCCTACCCAAAATCCTCACCATTGATACACTATTGAAACTAAATCACATTTTTTATGCCTATGCCTCTTATTATGGATTTTGGGTCGAGCGAAAAGAGAGAACGGAAATGTAAAAGTGCTGTAGTTGTTCTACGTATCAACATAATATATAGACAAAAATCCTTTTACATAAATATCTAGAGTCATCTGTAAAGTAATTAGTATTTCAAAAAATAATAAGGGAGGTGATAATAGAAATGCATTAGATAAAGCTTTAAAATGTAAAAAATAAATAAGAATTTTTGCCACTGTTTAGAAAATAAATAACTTGATGTAATGCTTTATTTAGTTTATTAGGTAACTAGAGTACAATATACGGATGATCTATTTTAACTTTCTAACTTTGTCATGTATACAAATATGGACTGTAAGAATTATTGAGTGCAGTGTGAAAGGGCCTCTGGCCTAGTGGTTAGAGAACATGAGTCGCATCTAGCAGGCGTGGGTTCGACTCCTTATGAGAGCGAATTAAACCAGTCTAGAATAAAAGAATAAAAAATAGGTTGGCGTTTTTCCTGCTGACGTTGGTCAAAAAACAATGTTTAGAAAGTTGTTATTTTCACTTCATTCTAATGGGTGGCGAAACCACACTTGCAAACCTCAAAGGGCAAAAGTGTCACATTGCTTAGAACTTAAGCAATGTGACACTTTTGCCCTTTGAGGTTTGCAAGTGTGGTTTCGCCACCCATTAGAATGAAGTGAAAATAACAACTTTCTAAACATTTTTGAGCAATGCAAAACTAACCAAAAGAAATTTATTTAGCAATGTGAAAAAGAGAATTACCAGATGTAAATAGAGGAGGGGAGCTACCTGACCAAAGTTATGCCATTTGGCTGGGCAAGTCAAGGTGAGTTAATCCCTCTTCTCTTCTCGGTTCCATGAACGGTATGAACACAATAACTAGTGCAAACATACCTTTTTTTTTAAAAAAAAGCAATAGGGGTCGGGATCAAGCAATAACAAGTAACAATACAACAAGGAGTATCGTCAGGGGCTTCAACACCTAGCTAGGAACGTTGTGCTTCTAAATCTAAATTTCTGGATACATATAATCAAGGGTAGCAATATGCTTTATTGCTAGATTCATGCATGCCTAGGAATCATCACATGTCACCCTAGAACACTCAAAAACATTGCTACATCAATGTGCAGATGTTTGAACAGATATTGCTACTACTCTTGATCTGCCATAGCGTGTGTTTAGGCATCAACATAATCATCTCAGTATGCCAAAGTCGCTCTACGCACATTGCCACATCACACGACCTCAAGCTCCGTTGTTATAGCATTTTCAACTTCCTGTAAAAATTAATGAACGCACAGCTTGGGGACTAGAAAATTAGAACCCAAAAAAAGAAAAAAAAATCCAATTCCATCGCTATTCTGATCACAGAGAAGAGAAAAACAAGACCAGCCTGACCGTCCGTCATCTGCTTAAGGAGGTTCGTATACTACATCGATTGATTGATTGATTTTTCATCGATGTTTTAATTTTCAATGAGATCATCTCAACTAGAAGTAAAAAGAAAAAGAGGAAACGACTAACAAGAGCCATGGGCATTTTTGTTTGAGAGTAATACAAGAACTTTATAGAACCCTGATGTCGACGAAGATTTTTGAGTACGTAAAAAGATGGATAGTTATCTAACTCTACTGCTCATCATATCTTACTTATTCTTTTTAAAGAAATATTTTGGGTCAATAAACGTTTAGAGAATGATTGAACGGTTTGAAAACACTTTGTGCATTAAGAAATTATTGGATGAGGTTTATGCATCTGAAAATGTTGAAGGTAACATGCATAAATCATTTCATAAAGCTTTTATACCATATTAATTTTACTGAAAAATTTAGTGACATTTCAATTTTTATATGAAGGGGGCCTTGACTTTTAGATTCGCCCCGGGCCCCCAAAATCTCAGGGCCATCGAGCAGAGCGGCACACGTTGCATTGTTCTTCTTCGGAGAATTCGAAGGCGCAGTGCAGGTCAGGTGGTGGCATCCTGCCTCCATCAACTATGAGTCCGGATATGGATTGGTGCCCTGGGAAGCTACTCCCGCTGTAGCTGCCAAAAGGCACCGGACCTTTTGGTTGTACCAAAACCATGTCCAACAATATGCGCCAAAAGGATTCATTCGGTCCTTCAGTTATGTAAGATAATGTCAAGCTGTTTAGTAATCTCCACCTTATTGGTTAGATTATGTTTACTGAACTTTTCACTGCTGTCCGGATTTCCATAACTCCATTAATAGGTCTTGTTTTCTTCTCTGTTCTCAGAATTAATATATATAGCGATGGCACTGGATTTTTTTGGTTCCAATTTTGTAGTCCCCAAGCTGTGCATTCATTTCACAAGAAGTTGAAAATGATCTAACGAGAGCTTGAGGTCTTGTGATGTGCGTAGAGCAACTTTTGCATATTGACATGATTATGTTGATGCCTAAACACACGCTACATCTGTTCAAATATGTGCACATTGAGATGATCAAGAGTGGTAGCAATATCTGTTCAAACGTGTGCACGTTGCTGTAGCGATGTTTTTGAGTGCTCTAGGGTGACATGTGATGTATCCTAGACAATTAGGCATGAATGTAGCAATGAAAAAGATGGCTACTCTTGATGTTTATTTTAGATAGATCATTGTCGTTCATTCACTCTCTAATATGTGCCCAGCAAGTTAGGTTTAGACGCACACCATTACATTTGGTGATTTCTCACTTTTACATTGCTAATAATTGCTTTTGATGAGTTTGCATTGCTTAAGTTCTAAGCAATGTGACACTTTCCCTTTGAGGGGTCAATTTGCATGTGGTTTTGCCACCCATTAGACTGACATGAAAACGACAACTTTATAACATATTTGTTTTGTGCGAAGTGAGCAGGGGAAACTCGAAACCTTTTTTTTATTCCAGACTCGTTTAATTCGCTCTCATAAAGAGTCGAATCTAGGTCTGCTAGATGCTACTCAGGTGCTCTAATCACTAGGCTAGAGGCCCTTTCACACCGCAGTCAATAATTCTAAGAATCCACATTTGTATACATGACACCATTAGAAAGTTAAAATAGATCATCAATATATTAAACTCCAGTTACTTGATAACCTTAATAAAGCATTGCATCATCATGTTATTTGTGTTCTAAACGGTTGGCGAAAATTCTTATACATACTTTTTACATCCAAATTACTTTAAGGGTGACTCTAGATATTTATGTAAAAGGACTTATGTCTATATAACAATGATAAAGGTAACAACCAAGGATTTATTTTTATATATGTTGGTTCATAGAACAAATACAACAGTTTTACATTAATTTTTATTCTTTTTGTTCAACCCAAAATCCCTAATAAGTGGCATAGGAAAAAAAGTGATTTATTTTCAAGAGTGATTCAGGGTAGGATGTGTTTAACTAAAAAGAGTTATGGTCTTTTCTTCCTTAGAAATGTATGGTATAAGGACGAGCAAATATCGCGTTTATGAGATGTTACCTCATATTTTATCTTTTTAAAATGAAGGATACACAAATCTACGGTGTGTCTATATAGAAAATTATGAGAAACAAATTATGAATGTAATTTTTTGTATTAATTAGGTCTGTCCTATATAGAAGTATGAGCTAAGTCTGCCATTATGGATGACAGTGACACGTACACGTTGACCTGGAGCCAGAGAAGCATAAGTGGTGTGGCATTGTTACAAGTCGGAATAGCTTCATATGGAGAAAAAAGGGGAACTTTACTTTTGACTGCTCCGATAGCTATCAGCCATGCATTACAATGGTCGAGCTCTAGACAAATCTAGCTTTGACAGATCGACATGATGCTCCCACTGATAACGTTGATGAAGTGACACTAGAATAAAAAAAACATCAGGACGTGCAGCCAGAAGAAAAAAGATCAGACAGCTTGTGCAGGATTATCCTCCCATCAATCTCTTTTGTGTTGTCTGGACAAAAATAAATTTTCAACCATTTGTCACGACCGCTGCCGGAAGATGGACATGAGCTTCTTCCCTAATCCATTATGGTCACGGTTGGCCCGGCTCACCTGTAGTCACACTCAACAGATCAGATAAATATGTGTTACTGAACAAGGTATACACAACTTTTTGCATAATAAGTTTACTGGTAAAAGAAATTTGTCAAAAGGCACTGATAAATCTAGATTTCAGGAGCAATAAAAAATAGGAAACTTTGTGCATGATTTTTGTAGAATTTACCCAAATTGATCGTTGAGTAAGACTGAGTTGCGAATTGGAGGATTTAAGTCCAGTTCAACAGAGCAAGCCCTTTTCTATCGGGTCAAGCGTAGTGACCAAGTTTTTTTAAAAAAAAAAAGCGTAGTGACCAGCTGTGAAAATTCAAATTTTTCGGAAATTGACTGACGGTATCTCACGGTAGTAATTATACCAGCTACATAAACTATTGTGTTCTCGTACGTACCGTCAGCTTGCCGTTGCCGACCAGCAACGTAGCCGGCCAACCATTTTGATTAGTGTTCCTGTTGCTTTCTCTGTCGTCGTGGTCGTGCCTCTTCCTCTTCCTCTTGGACTTGCTGCGCCCCACGACGCTGTGGAAGGGGAAGACCAGCACCAGCACCCTCTTCCAGCTCCAGCCGCCGCCGCCGCCGAAGCAGCGC
>LAPY01002847.1:20635-30741 GCA_000970635.1 Eragrostis tef
TAATCGCCTGACGTTGGCGGGACGGCGACATGAGCCCACCGGCAGATCAAGCAGCGCTGCTTTGGAGGGGGCTGGAACTGGAAGAAGGTGCTGGTACTGGTCTTTCCCTTCAACAGCGTCGTAGGGCGCAGCATGTCCAAGAGGCAGAGGAGGCACGACCACGACGGTGAAATTAGCAACACCAACACTAATCAAAAGGGTTGGTCGGCTACGTTGCTGGTCCCCAACGGCAAGCTGACGGTTCGTACCAAACACACTAGTTTTTGTAGCTGGTACCTTGAAACACTGTCAGTAAATTTCCGAAATTTCCCGCATGCATGCTAGGTTTAACGACAGTGGACTGGAGCCTGGTAAAAAATTCATTTATCGGCCAAAAATGCTGGAGTTTGAATTTCACTGGTCACTACGTTTGAACCCTAGAAAAGGGCTTGTTCTGTCCAACTGAACCCTAAATCCTCCAATTCGCAACTCAGTTTGCGTAAATTCGACAAAAATCATGTAATTTGTTTCTAAATTTTTCAAATCATTTTTTACCCCCCCCCCAATATTTCTAAATCCGGATTTACCAGTGATGTTCAATATATTTCCTTTTACCAGTATACTTATTATCCAGAAAATTGTTTATATCTTGTTCAGTATAGCATATTTATCTGATCTGATGAGTGGGACTGCAGGTGAGCTGGGCCAGCCGTGACCATAGCAGATTTGGGAAGAAGCTCATGTCCATCTTCTGGCAGCGGGCGTGACAAAATGGTTGAAAATTTCTCTTTGTCCTGACAACAGAAGAGATTGATATATGATGAGACGAGGCTAGTTCTGCACAAGCAACTTGAATTTTTTGTTTTTGGGGCTGCACGTCTTAAGGAAACGATATATTTGCTAAGAAGCCACAAATTCGGTTTGTACCTTTTGCTGCTGACTATGTAACAGAAAGGTTAGTTCAGTGGGACTCTCCGCCGACTTTGGTTCATACAAGAAAGGTTTATGAGTTGCACAAAAGGCATCATAGAAGAAAAAAATTGCGCTGTTTATAAATCACGGATTTGCACCTCTCATAGGTTCGGAAAACAATCCACGTCAACCAAACGCCCGCTTGCAACCTTAAATTGGGGAAACTTTTTTAACCTGCCTGAAAGTTGTTATAAACATCATAGTTAGCATGTTAAAAAAAAAGAGTAAAATACATGAATGGCCATTATACTTGTTTGGTTGTTTCAGTTTGGCCATCGAACTCAAGAATACGCAAATCGTGGTCACTAATCTCTTTAAACCATGCCAATACGGTCACTATCTTCAAAATTCTACGTATTTGATTGATGTGGCATATGTATAGCTGCGCATGTCATCCAACGTGGACACAATTACTCCAGTGTGATATTCTTTTGAGTATCTTTTTGCATCCACATCCGACCTTACTCATCTGGTGTTTAATTGAGGTGATGGAGCCTATATTTTACTGATATACAACTGAAGTATTGTGACAAAATAACTGATCATATAAGAATATATATAGCGATAGCGCATGATGTTCCAAAACTTTGACCCGTGTATGTCGCGGGTTGGTACATACAAACATCGTAATTGTGGTTATGGTGGATGTCTCCACCAAATTTCCTGTGGATGATTCGAAATACTAAGTTCCAACAGTTCGCTGGCACCAAGGCAACCCGAGTTTGATTCTCATTTGTAGCACCATTCTATTCAGATTTTTCCTCTTTTTTGTTAGCGTGGGTTAGGGTTTAGGGTTTAGGGAGCGATGCTGAGTTGGGCTTAGCCCAATTAGAGAGCAGCGCGCTGGGCTAAATACAGGCCTTCTCGTTTTGCAATGGCAGCCTATTGGTAGGTAATTCCGGTTCCCCTAAAAAAATAAGGTAATGTTCCGGTGATTCTTTTTTTTACCTTGCAGATATTTATTTAATTTCCCTAAAAATATTTATTTATTTATTTATTTATTGTACTAGATGAAATCACATTTAATCTTGTGAATTAATAAATTGTGTGTTTCAACATGAATACAAGCATAGTCAGTTTGAACATGTAGCAAGTCTCGCATTGTTATAAATTTTCATCGCAGGAAGATGGTTTAAGGTTTCTTTTTTTTTGGAACAATTTTACTATGACTTGATGCATTATATTACTGGAACAAATAATATTGTAATGGCCAGCGCAAGTCTTCTTCATCCCATTAAGGTCATTTTTCCTCCCATTGCATACCACTATTGTTTAAACCACTAGGTACTCTCTCTCTCTCTCTCTCTCTCTCTCTCTCTCTCCTAGAGTATGTTGCAAATTGACTTCCGTAGCAACACACGGGCAAAATGCTAGTCAATTAAAAGTCCAAGGATAAAATTGTGAGCATGGCATGGATATATGAGATCGATTTTCAAAAAAAGTTGGCCATTGTTAAAATGTTTCTAAATTATGAAAACCAAATTACGTGCATGTGTACATAATATAGCTCTTTTTTTTGCAAGGAATATATAATATATATATAGCTTGCACAGGGTAGTACCTTAAATGAGTAGGCACTCGATGGTTTGCCCATCAAATATAGGATCGTTGCAGGTTTTTATGGCTGGACCCAGCAGCAGAAATCTGGTTTAGAAACACACGATAAAAGGCAATTATTGTGTCATAGATCATCCTTTCCTCTCACGAAAAAAAACACTGCTCATGAAATTCCTTTTTTTGTTTTGAAATTAAAATTTCATTTCTGTTAGTGAGATCACGCCCAAACAGTTGCCTGCCTCTCAGGCTCTGCATTTGATTCTATATATATACATAAAAATACAACAATCAAGGAATAGAGTAGCATCCACCGTACGTATAGTTGTTGGACTTGAGTCGCGGAGTATTTTTGTTTTTTTTAGAGAAAAGGTTACCCCTGCTTTTATTCAAAGGAAAACACAGTTTACAATTCCAGTGCGATAGTTCCTAGTTCGCAAAGTACCAAGGATCTAATCCTAAATAACTTTCTAGCTTGGAAAGCCCACTTCTGCTCTAAGCAGCACAGTATTGTTCGCATCTGCTCTACGCAGTGTTGCATTGGCTTCTTTTTGTCCACCAGGTTCTGTAACCTCCCGTGACGTCTCCTCCTGGCGTGCTGATCTCCATGGAAGCCTCGGTGGAGCTCTTGCCCTCGACTCGATAGCGTTTGCGATGTCCTCCAGTCTTCCTTTCTCCTCGCCTTTGTGTAGTAGTTTCCATCTTCTTATTGTCCCAACCATCCTCTGCAGCAGCTCGCCAACAGTTCTCCATTTCTCCCCCTGAAAACAGACATCATTCCTTAGTTTCCAGATTGACCATAGAACTGCAGCAGTAACAACATTTGAAACTTTATGTTTCTTATCACAAATCCATAACTTTGCCATTGATTCAAAATCTGAAATATTAACATTTATGATGCTAGCTATTACATCCCAAATGTGTTTTGCCACACAGCAATCATAGAACAAATGAGAGACCGTTTCTTGCGCCAAGCAGAACAGGCAGCTCATGTCCTTTACCTCTCTTCGCTTGGCCAAGTTTGATCTGGTTAGCGTTTTATTATTTGCTAAAAGCCATAGAAAAATATGAATTCTAGAGGGAACTAAAATTTTCCACATAACTGGGGTGTAAATAGGTTGCACTCCTCTGAAGTTTATTACAGCATAAAGGGACTGAACTGAGTATTTTCCAGAAGAGTCCCATTGCCAGATTATAGAGTCAGCTTCCTCAGAAAAAGAAATGCCGCTGACAATTTGAAAGTAGCTCAAGCCAAATATTCATGAGCCTCACACCTACTGTCCTTCTAAAGGAGAGTTTCAAGTTTTGTCCATCCCAAGCCTCAGCCAGGGTGATCCCTTGTTCATTAACTATATTATATAACTCCCAATATTGGATGGCAAGGCTGCAGGTCCCAAACCATTGGTCCTCCCACAACCTAATTCTCTTACCATCCCCCACATTCCATCTAAAACCATCTTTGCTGCCTTGCAAGCCCACAGGACCCCTTTCCAAAAGGGAGAGCCTTTATTTTCCTTGCAGCAAAAGATATTAGGATCTTCTACATTATACTTGTTATCCACTATTTTCTTCCAGATTTTCTCACCGCCCTCATAGTATCTTTGAATCCAAGAACCAAGGAGGCATAGGTTCAGATCTCTAAAGTCTGGAATCCCTAAGCCCCCATGGTCTTTTTTCTGTGTTAACATATTGACATTGGCTAGATGATACCTCCTATTCCCCACCTTATCATCCCAGAAGAAATTAGCAATCTGGGAATTAATCGCCTCTATGGCCCATTTAGGGAACTTGATCATTGACATTAGGCAAATAGGAATACTGGCCAGGCATGCTCTTATTAGAGTCAGCCTGCCCCCATAGGAGAGTAGTCTCCCTTTCCAGCCTGCCACTCTCTTTATCACTTTATCAACTATAGGTTGAATGTCATCTCTTCGCAATTTATCATGGTGGAGGGGAACACCTAGATATTTAAAAGGAAACTCGCCAATCTTGCAGCAGAAGATCTGGGCCAGCCTTTTGGTCTCCTCTTCCTCAAGGTTGATAGGTACCATGTCGCTCTTATGATAATTGATACGCATCCCTGATAGTTGTTCAAAACACACTAACAACCACTCCAAGTGTCTTGCATGGTTCTCATCTTTATCTAAGAAAAGCAGTGTATCATCTGCATATTGCAGACTGATAACACCACCAGGGTATAGATCTGTCATGAAACCACATATATGTTCTTTTTGAGCTGCTTTCATGAGCATTCTAGTGAACACATCTGCTACGAGGTTAAACAGAAGGGGGGACAGAGTATTTTTGTTGGAGTCACGGAGAACGGAACAAGGAATAGTTCACTCAGGTTGGAGGTCTGCTTTTGTGGGGGCGTGCCCCAAGTGTCCAATGTCATGTCGCGACTCGCCTGGTGCTTGCCGAGGCAACAACACACACTGCAACTGCATATGCCTGCATCTGCATGCCTGCTGGCGGCGAGCAAAGTTTCAAGGATAATAAACGGACGCCGTGGATCAATCAACTTGAGCCGCTTCTCATTTTTCATCCCCAGCTAATCTCGCATCCTGTTTGCTTTCACACTTGTCCCGGACCCGTAGGGTAACATATATTCACACACGCATCTGCAGCGTCAACCCGTGCACTCCGCAGATTTCGTGAGCACAACCAGTAGAACAATCTCAGTTTTAGGTAGTAGTAGTCACATGCACGATGAGAACGGCTTTTTTTTTTTCCCCCAAAATACGCAGGAGGAGTGCGCATTTTTGTATTAAGAGAGAAATAGGTCGATGACCTTTTAACAGTTTACATCGCGGAGCGCTTTGGCATCCGCCGGTAGCCTTACAACTTGCATAAGCATGAAGCACCGAGAAGACTACCTGTTAAACTACTTAAGCCTACTCTCGCATCATTATACTACCTAGGTGCTTGGCACCTGCCATGGCCCAAAAAGCTTGGCCTCTGCGTCAACACAGCTGCTGTGCCTTCAACGTTTAGAACGGAGACAGCTCGAGGTTAGAGATGTACGACATCTCTAACCGGTTCGGTCGGTATGGCTCATTTTCCATACCGGATCATATAGAAGTTGACGATCGAACTCATTTTTGGACCCCGCCGCATGCATCACATCAGCAGCAGTTCAGAACGCCACGCAGCTTGATCTGCTCCACTGCTGCCATCCCTGTGATGATCCTGCCGCGCCGCGCACCCGCCATGCTTCCCTGGACGGAACGGAAACATGAACCTCATCCACGTGCATGAGCACAGAGCGGCAGTGATGGTGCAACACGTCGCGCTGCTGAACCTGACACCACATGAGATCGGTCACCACGAGCTGTTGAACTCCTTCCACCAAACAAGTCGCTTCATTTGGACCTTGGAATGCCCAGGATTTCATAAGCCTAACTACACTTCTTCCGCAGGCCTTGGACCTTGTCCTTGCTTTCGTTCGATCAGATATTTCAGAAAACAAGAAAAGCACGCTCATGCATGGGCTCCACTACCGAATAGGAGGAACGTTGCCTACTCCAGCAAAGCATGGCTTTCCAATCCAACAGCGCAACGCGACGCATTTTCTTCCGGGCATTGTGACCTGACGATCACGAGCTGGCAGAGATCAGATGGCGCACACACATGAACTCTAGAAAGGGTCCCTTGAAGCACTCAACCTGTGCTATACTAGCTCGTACTACCTGCTGGCCTCGACAAGCCAACTCCAGCTCCAGCTTTAGTCTTTATGGAAGGTTAATGCATTTGAATGAAAGTAATATATTTGTGTCTGAGTTTCTTCTCTTTTGAGACAGGAGGGACTTTATAGGCCTTTATAGGTAACTTTGGCAGATGGCAAAACTCTAAAAAGAAAACGAAAAACCTGAGAATCTAGCATGGTCCTGGAGCAACACATATGCTGTCTGTGTCTGAACCAGGTGAACCGGAGAGGAATGTTGTTGCACAAAGTACATGCTAAGGAAAATGTAAAATTCTGCTTATTCAGATTTGGTGATGCTCGTCGCTGATCTCTTACGCCCGCAACGAGGCAAACGCATGTTTTGTTGGTTACTTTTGATCTGACGAATCTTGCGGTATGCGTTGGCAGACTTGCAGTGTTGTCCCCGGTTTGTAGGGTCCGTTTGACGTCTTGCGGGAGACCATGACCCTAGCCAACACTAGGTACACTTACCTGAACCTGAGAATCAAATACACGCGTATATAACTTTTTTGATCTCCAGGAATCTAATTCTCGATCAAATAATCTCAATCGAGCCTGTGATATTATTCATCACAGAGAAGGAAGTGCTAAGCTATATAGCCTAGCTAGTCTGTCCGCTTGGCTCAGAGTGGGGCGTGGAGTGACAGCAGCCTCAGAAGTGACAAGTGAGGGATTTGGCCTGTCACGCGCCCCCTACCGGTAGAGCAATAGTAGCAACCAGTCTTGCATCTACCGGTAGAGCAATAGCAACCAGTCTTTAACCAACTGACAAGCAAAGATGCCCACGATCTCGAATTATTCCAACTACACATCAAAAGTACTCCTACTCCACTACACGATTGAATAGATTTAACAACTTTTATAAAGTCGACCGACAAAATCTTGTTACGTCGATTGATGTACCAAAGCTTTATTATGTCATCACTAGGGACATAAATTGGGCCACGACCAATCAGGGAAATTCTTCACGTGCAACTCAATTGTATGACTGTATATAGTACTCACCTTCGTCGCAAGAAAAAAAAAAGTAAACCACCACCTTATTGATTTAAGCTATCGAATCTCTAGTCATAGATAGAAAAATAATTTGTAAAGTAAGATACGCAACTATATCCGTCTATAGATTTCTGACTTTCAAAAGTAGTCTTGGCAACATATATATTTCCTAGAAATGCAATATGCCTTTGACACTAAAGTTATTTTATAGTCGTTCTAGCCACAAGTCAAATTTTATGGTCGAAATGATATCAATCCCAAAATGGCAAATGAAGGACTATAAGACAACGAGTAAGCTTACTACTGATTTTGCTTGAGTTTGGTGTTCGTGGTGGCAACTACCTTTGAATTATTGACTAATTTATGTGGTATATATCATGGTTCGTGGCGCAAATTTGCTGATCCACAAAGGTAAATGGGGCCAGTTCATAATTTTTTTTAGGACAGTATCCCTTCATAACTTAGATTTATTTCAATGTATACTCTGTGTATCATAATGTTATCTTTATTACAAGAGTATATACAGTCCTAACTTTTGCACCATTCTTTTACGAACAAGAGAGCTTTACTAATTAAAGAGAGTTATTACAAGAACCGTTTAAGACCCATGATCACATGTTACTAAGTCCTAAATGCAATCAGGAATAAAGGAAAAAGACACTTGACTCTGACCTGACCGACACACGAGCTTATGAGCAACTTTATTCTGCTCTCTACGACACACTTTGACCACTTTGAAGAACTGACGAACCTGTCCCTCCAATCGGATATCAAGAATCAAGGGCGCCACCAAAGAGCGATCCATGCATGTGGAACCACCGTCTGGCTTGTACGGCCATCGACCCGTCAAACGAACACCATCCAGACAGGCCATATTAATGTATACTAATTATACTAGTATAGATACACGTTGGCCACCTGCCCGGCCGTGTAACTTCAGCGGAGCCAAAGAAACTGAAACCTAATCGCCGGTGAGGGCGCTGTACAAGCCGGAGGCTGAGAAAAGGAGCTGTAATAGGAAAAGGCACGCACGTCAGGGCCAATCAAGAGGCCTGGCTACAGTAGTAACCAGGCGCCTATCAAGCTACTCCTCCCAGTTGCTTTATTGAGGTCCCAATTGCTTAGAAAAGGAACTATGAAGTTATTTTAATTTGAAATAATATATGTATGGATATTTTTGTTTAAAACTTGAAAGTTTTACTTACAACAAAGGTATGTTCTATCTAGGTCAAACTTGAATATCCTTCTGGTAATCTAAGCAATTCAGTTCTTAGGCACTCAAAGATAGTGATTATAATGATCAAGATGCCTTTGAGACGTTATTTGATTCTTCGTAGTTTGGTAAAGGATTTTTTTGTCCACCGGGCACCGAAAAATAGTGGTTTTGTCTGTCACACCGGATAACTTAATTTGTCTAATGCACACTATGAAATTACTGTTCAAAATTCGTTGTCCAACTTCTGGCCGTCCAATTCTGTCGCTAGGTTGATCAGCCGTTTGTTCCCGCAGAAACTCTTTCCCGGTTCTTCCTTCTTCCCGACTCTTCCTCTCCTGCCACACGCCCACCAAGTCTCGATCTCCCATCCTCTGCCCGATCCACCGAGCACCCCGCCCCTCTGAACGATGGCACGCCAGGTGATCCTCCAGACCCAACCATCTCATCGCGCCATCTGGCCATTCGCACGCGTCGCCGTGCCTGCCGGCAGGCCCCCCACGCCACGCCGCCGTGCCGCTCCCGCCCCGCGTTGCCGCACAGCTCGACTATGCCTTAGTACGCAGGTTGCGCCGCCATGTTAGCTCACCACCAAAGCTACTGCGCAGCTCGACCTGCCCACTCCTTGGTGCAGCCGCCACTGGTATGGCTTTCGATGTGGATTTTATCAATTGTTACAACGATTAGGTTTCCTCTACAGTCTACAGCATGATGCTATTTCAAATGATTTTTTTTATGTTAGAGTTTGCCTGGAATTTATTTTGTTCTGGTGCTTTTGATTCTAATGACTCACGGAACAAACTAGGAATTACTGTAACCCAGTACATTGTTCGGGGTTGGATTTTATTTAGTTCTGATGCTGTTGAGTCTAATTCCTCAGAAATCAAATTAGAAAACACTACGGCCTGTGTATTGTTGCATCCAGTTTATACTTAGATGTTGTAATGATGCTAAAAAAAAGAATCAGTAGCTATTCTGAAAGCACGCTTTTGAATTAGGATGTTAACTACTGTTGTCTCCTTTTGCATAGCATCCAGTATTCTATACATGATTCAAAGGAAATAAGCAACCTTACCATTGGTGAAGCTTTCAAAGGACCCATTGAACAGTTAATATATCCCAATTGCATTTGTTTTTAATCATATAAACCTTTAGTGCAGATTTGGTTGGTCATGCCTATACAATTATGACTGTTTTTATGTTTTCCTTTGGTGTTTTAAGTTGAGGCAAATTATAGAATAACGTACCCAACAACTGAATACGTACGAAGCTAAGCTCATTTTTTACCTTGAAAATATTGTATGACCATTTCTACGCTCCATGCATTTATCTTCAACCTGATATCTTTTACATGATGGAATAACAATTTAGCAGTAACCTAAATTATATGATTTCAGATTACTCTGCGTAAAATCAAATGTTGTTCGAGTGCTTCCACAAATCTGGTATGTAAAATAAAACAAGATTTGCTCATTCATGAGATAGTTGCATGTATATGAATTTTTTTTTAGTTCATGCCACTGGGTTCCCTAAGGTCATTATGTTATAATGCTTTCCTAGCACTAATCTGTTCCAGGATCATTGTCCTTTTTTCCCTTCCCGAACGATGATCTTCGACTATTGAGCATTCACTTCGATGAGTTGCGATGTAGTTGATGTTAGCTGACAATTGAATTACATGATCTG